>JAAMXP010000002.1:0-17961 GCA_019693395.1 Ettlia oleoabundans
GGGGGTGGGGGGGTGGGTGGGATGTCAAGGCCAGCAGTCTTTCGCAGGAGGGCCACTTCAAAGCTCCCCAAGAAAAGTCAGTGTTTGATACCTGTGGGGCTGAGCCAACCTGGGCATTGCACTGCTTCATCTCTGTTGGTGAGTTGACCCACAGAGAGTGGCCGCCCCAGCACACGGCAGTGGTCCGCCATATTTGATGCCATGCCGAGTGCATGCTAGCCCCCAGGTTGGTCAGTCTAACTTTTCACGCTGCTGACACCTTGCACAACCAGCTGGCTTCTGCAGGCTTGCACCGAGACATCATCTCCACTTCCCCACCCCCGCTCACCACCCACCCACCCGCACCAACATCACACACCCAGCCCCCTGCCCCACCTGGGTCCTCAGCGATTCGCCCCTCCGCATCCCGTCTAGCCACCTGCCGCAGCCGCTGGTGCTCGGGCTCGGTTAGCAGGCGCAGGGCGGTGTCGCCACGCAGGCCCTGCTAGCGGGAAAGACGGGCAATGCGCACGGGCAGCTGAGGTGAGTGAGGGTCCGGCAGCCAAAGTTCAGCGTAACAGGACATGAATGGTAGCTGAAGAGCTGCTGACAAGTTCATGGGGGTAGGAGCAGATGAGCCCCTCCACGTCCAGGTCTACGTGTTTAAACTCATCTAGCACCCATCCTTTTGATGCAACGAGCTCCAATGTGGTGAAGGTAATCCCCAAACCACGCCACTTTCGCCCCCGATGAACCCCACGCAGCACCCAGCACGACAACTCGCACCTGCTTGGCTGAGAGCCAGTTGGCATAAGCGCGCGCCTCGTGGTGGTTGACCACAGCAGGCAGAGCAGGCGCGAGGTCAACCACCTCAAACACAAGGCGCAGCTTGTAGCGGTGCAAGCCTGCAGAGCGAAGGGGAGGGATGTGGGTGGGCGGCTGGGACGGCGATATGGGCACACAATTTGAGAGGAGGGTCAGAAAGGCATTAGGCTGGGCGCAGGCAAAAGGTTGAAGTTGTTGCCAGACAGCGGCAGCAAGTATCGGCAGCACCAGCAGCAGTGGCAGAGGCAGCCAAAGGCACAGCAGTGGCGGTGAGTGGCGCACCCTGTGGGCCGTCTGGAACCCAGAAGGTGGGCCACCTGCAGGCAAAGGCGGGCGGAAGGGCTGCTTGCGGAACAAAAACGGCGGCAGGCTTGAGTAGGAAAGCGGCCTAACTGAGGAACAAAGAGCCCCTGAGTGGCGTGCCATGGCCCATGCTGCTGGCTGGCGGCTTGGAAAGCAACTACCACCACAGATGCTGCCACCACCATCTCAACGGCAGCATGCAGTAACACGCATGTTTGTCGTGCACTGCCGCTGCGTCATGTTAATGTCAGTTCAGGGAAGGCTGAACCATGTGGTGCTCACTTTGCATTGCGGAATGTGCGCCAGCGCCAGCCGTCCTCGCTCCACCACTGCTTGCTGCGGTAGCCGCCATCCCGCAAAAACTCAAGAAACTCGGCGTTGCTGCAGGTAGTGTGCGACGAAAATGTTTTTCTGTTATAGCGCAACCGCAGTTAAACAATATGGCAATGCATTGTTGTGTTGCACACACACCAACTAGTCAAATATGGTGTTGATGTGTGTCGCAGGGGTGGGGGTTGTGGTGGATGAACACCAAAGTGACGGTGGTGCTGTGATGGTTGCATGTGCAGTTTACAGTCAAACATGGCAGCAGGGGCAGATGCGGATGATGGAAGGAACCAGCAGCCCGCCCATCCACCCACCCACACAAACCTGACCAGGGCACGGGTGGCTTTGAATGCACGGACGTGGAAGGCGCGGCTGCCGTACTCGTTGTCCCAGCCGTAGGTGGGCCAGTCGGCTGGCTTGCCCAGAGTCACATCCCCCGATTCAACTGCAAGGAAGTTCAGGTGGGCAGTGAGTAAGTGTGCACTATCTTCCCTTCTGTGCCATGCAGGGAAGGAAGGGTAACTCCAAATGCACGTGAACATCAGTCAGCCTGCACTGCCCTCATCCATCCTCTTTGCCATCCACCCACCCACCTGCAATCATCTCGTTGGGCGGCGGCAGGCGCTCAGCGTCCCTCACAGAGGGGTGGTACGCGGGCCACTGTGGCGGGCAGCGCAGCAGGTTCAGGGGCAGCTCCCGCATCAGCACCGAGGAAGTTTCTATGTGGATGCGCTCGTGCTCAAAACCCATGAAGAACGCCCAGGCAGGGGAGGTCTGCAGCGGGGGCCAGCAGCCATAAAAGGCCTAAGGTGAACGGGGGCACAACTGGGAACGAGACAGCGAGGGGTTGGGGTAGTCCAGGATGCAAGCGGCAGGTTCCGGGGCTGCGAGGTGGTGGGCATGGAAGGCTGGGCTGGTACAGGCTGGACCAGAACAGCCAACACAAAGAACTTACGACAAACGATGCTAGCATTACAGGCTGCGGCTGGCAGTGTTGCTCACCCAGGTGATTGGCAGTTGGTCAAACCCTGGGTGCGTCTCAATGTGGCGCCGCACCATAGCGTAGACCTGTCGGCGGTATTCGTTCACCTCACGCACCGAGGGCCACAGCATGTCGTTCTTGGACAGGTCATCCCAGCTCATCTGCAGCGATTTATACAGCAAGATTGGTTGAGAAGACGGACAGGCGCTTTGAGAACTCACATGCTCATGTTCCGAACACGTTGCCGGATCAGTCCTCAATGGGCGCTGCTTACTGTTTTTTCCAGCAGGTCAACAGTTTGTCATAAAACTATGTCAATACGATCACATATTGCCACGCACTCAACCGACTTCCAACCACAGAGCAACCGGTTGCTCCTTCAACCCATCGCATTGTGTCCATTAAGCTATCGATGGATCTCATGCGATTTTAACACTGCAACTTGCGGCCCTACTCGAGAGGGAGGAGCGTTTGCCCCCGGCTTACCTCATCCACGCCAACCTCAAAAATCTGCTCAAACTGCGGGTTGATGGGATCTGCCTGTATGCCTGCCACCCGCAGCTTGTTTGTGTAGAACACCGCCACGTGTCCATAGTAGAAGATGAAGGGATGGCGCAGGTTGTGGTAGGGTGGCCGGTAGAAGCACTCCTCGCCTGCGTGCACATGGGTTGTAGGATTTGTTCACTGGGTTGCCTCCAAAGTGAATATGAATGGAGCCACATGCAGATGAAGTGAGTTTGAAGAAGCACAGAAAAGAAGAACCCAGCAAATGCATAAGTGAGATGGAGCGGCATCTGGCGGGGAAAAGCACCAGCATGTGCATGACTGGCACCTGGGTGGCCACTCACTTCCATTTCCTCAGCCCCTTGCTTGATGTTGTGTTTGCGGCAGGGAGCAATTACAATCCCACCCACCTTGCAGGGCACTGAACAGCACCTCAGTAATGAGCCAGGTGTTGTCAAAATAGTCCAGCGCCTGAGGGGAAAAGAAGCATCAAATGAGATAGCTAAGGACAACTAAGGTCAGTGAGAAGCAGGGGTAGAAGATACAATACCGAAAACACAGCAGCACTACAGCAGCCAGGAAAGCACCGTGAAAATAGCATATTAACCGCAGTAGTTGATCAATCAGCAAGGCAGCAGGCATTTGTTGGTATGGGCGCTCTGCTGCGACTGCCACATCACCAAGTCAGATGGCATGTTTCTGCGTTGACACTATGGTTGGCAGCAGTTCTTGAGGCACACCTGCTGACGGGTGCATTTCGAGAGGTCTGGCAGCGGCAGGCTTGTGATGGTGCCGTCGGGCTGAATGCCAGCAGCATCTGCCGCTGGCTTGGGGCCTGTCCACCACCAATCCGGGCGCTCGCCATTGGGCCCGCTCACCAATTCTGCATCACCCCTGCAAAATGAAAACAAGGGAAAAGAGCGAAATCTCAAAAAAAAATGTTTGAACAGCTTGGGGCCGGCTGGCAGCCAGCGATGACCCCCAATTGAGCTGAGCGGGCTGTGATGGCTGCCAGCTGCCCAGAAGGGGTGCACTAATGCGCACAGCATGCAAAATAAATAAAATCTGGCTGCAAGGTTGTGGTCGAGATGCCGGCCGGCTGCTAGCTCTTGTTCCGCTGGCGCCAAAGAGCTTGCGCCATGCATGTGCTAACATTTGCCGCACCTCAGGTTATTCCTCCACTCCTCCGCCTGGACGTCGAACGAATTGGCGTTTTTGCTCACGATTTTGACTGGAGGTGCCTCTGCCGCAGCCTCGGCTTTGGCGGCCTCAACCTTCTGCCGCTTGAGGTCCGGCATGCCATCGTTGTTGTGCAGAACAGCAACAACGGGAGACATTTGAAAATTTGGCTGGAGCAACGCGACTTGAGGCGAACAAAGGTTATATAATTATACCGCTTCGCACGGAATGGCGGGGGCCCCACTCCAGCCGCCCCGGGAAATACGAAGGACGCGGCTTGTCCTACGATGGACGGCATGGTTTTAGGTGAGGTGAGCCAGTGTGCCTAGGTGGCACCGAGACTTTCTACCATCAATTTGCTCGCCATATGACCACTATATACAGCGCACGGCCATGCAATTCACCTTAGCAGTTAACCAGGAAATTATTTTCAACTCTCGACATTCTGTCGCAGGCCACTACTGCTCCGCTGCCAGCTTTGTCCATTCCCCGCACTGTACTTTGCAGCAAGCGTTTTATGCAAATTATACTACAGCCACGCGCTTCTTTCCGTGCACTGGAGGCCAATGCGCCAACAGCGGCACGGAGTTGCAGGTAGTGTCTTGCTGCAGACCCCCTTTGCCGGCGTGGCAGTCCGTCAGGTGCTCTGCAAGTCGCATAATACACCCAACATGCGCCATCAGCTCACCGCTTCTCTGCAGGCTGGCGGCAACCGGCGGCGTGAGATGGCAACCTCGGCGGCAGCAGCGAGCGGCCTCCATTGTAGTTGCCAGCCAACCCCAGACCAAGGTGACTTCAACACAAGTTACCGGCTGCTGTTGAGGTTGTAACACAGCATGTAGCACAGCAAAGTTCGAGGCGCCCTGTTGTTCCCTCCATGTTGGCCGCCGTTTCTTCCAGATGCGGCCTTCATGAAACAGCTGCGGACGCATCAGATTAGGTTGCTCTCGTGTTATTTTACGCCTTTTGTCCCTAACTTCATTGGTGATGCTGCCATGCGCATTGCTAGGCTTCCATGGGAAAGCGTATCATTTCGTTTGACCCTGTTGTATCGCAGCAGCTTAATTTCCCGGCCACCTGCATGTCTTTGGTGTGTTGCAGAACGACGCCGAGGCAGCCACTGAGAAGTGGGGCCTGGAGGCGGGGCTCTGGAAGGTTTGGAGCGACAAAAACGCTGACGGCAAGACCAAGGGACAGCAGGTGCGGATGCGCAATGTGTTGTGTTGCACCAACGTTCAAATGGCAGCATGGATGCCATCATCCGTTCGGTTGTGGTGCTGTGGCCCGCTGCAGAACTTGGTAGCGACTGCTGAAAACTCCGGCAGTGCACCAGGGTCGTTTTGTGGCTTGCAATAGATGTGGCTGAGCCAGAAGATAGTTCGTTTCCTAAAGCTTAGATGCCCTGCCTCATGTGCCGGCCGGTCCCCATGTCTTCTCCTCAGGCCAAGGAGCTGCTGGCGCGGTACGGCAGCGCCTACCTCCTGACCTCCATTTCCTTTGCTATCGTCTCTATGACTGTCTGCTATTTGGCGGTAGACTCGGGAGTGGATGTCGCGGCGCTGCTAGAGCGAGTGGGGCTAAAGGTGGGACGATGCTACGGCAGAGCAACAGTAGCTCACTGACTGAGCAGCTTGATGTCTGCCTGTCCTGTGGAGGTGGGGCAGAGCAGTTGTAAGTTAGCAAATGGCCCTGCGCCACATAACTGCATGAATCGAAGGCACCCTATCGGTGCGCCTGAGCACACCCTAGCGATCCTTACAGCGTGAGCAACGCAGCAAGTGACATTCAACGCGACTGCTGCTTGGTTGGTGCCATATCAATAGACACACTGCTACCCCAAGATGCAGGGACAAAGCATGTGTTCATCCCTTGCCATATGGATTCATATGGATTATCGATCCCGTTTATTTTGGTGCTTCTGGCACCTTGCACACTTATCCCACATCTCGCACGCTTCTCATGTTGTTCCCTGCTACAGGTGACCAACACAAGCGAGACGGTGGGCACATTCGCCATTGCGTACGCAGCACATAAAGCGCTGTCCCCGGTGCGCTTCCCTCCCACGGTGGCGCTGACTCCTGTGGTAGCGCGCTGGTTGGGCAAGGAGCCGTCGGCAGCTGACAGCTCTGCACGCGAGACTGACACTGACGATGGGAGCAAGTGAGGCCGGCAGATGTGGGCGCTGTGTTTCTGCACCAATGGTACCACCAGCCGATTCTGTCACGTTTTGAGCTTCCCGCCTATTTCGCGTCCCATATTGTATACCACCAACCACCATGAGAATGGATGATCCAAGCTGTGCTTTTTCCTGTGTGCTGCTGTTATGATTTTTTGGTACCATCACCACCGCCACCATTTCATTCTCTTTCCCACCAGCATTCGAGCTACTCATTTCTTTTGACGATCGTTTTAGATGCAAAACCAATCAGAGGGCAAGATGGGTGCAGCAACACCCAGAAGAGCCGCAACTTAAGCAGCCCAGCATTCGATCTGCAAGGGTGAGGCCAGATTTGCGAGTAGGAAGAACTTTGCTGTTGATGGCGCTACGCTAAAATCTCTTTGCATGCCATCAGCAGCAAGCAAACCGTACCATCGACCATCGACAGCTGCCACATGCCTGCCACTCCCGCCACCTCCCGCCACCTCCCGCCCCGCCATGTCAGCTTGAAATTCCATTTGCAGACGGCTCCTAGTGTACTCAACATTGCATGCACAGCGCTACAAACTTTGATAATCTGAGAGGCAGGTGGTTACGCCCCAGACACAACCCCTCCGCGTGAGTTGGTCACGATGGTGTTGTTGGAATGAAGCCGACAGTGCTCTTTTGCGCGATCGCCTGCTTGCTGGCTTGGAGGCCCGCTGCCCAGGCTCAGCATGCGATCCAGTCGGCTTCAGACCTCCAGCGCGCTATCTACACTGAGATGCCGCTGTTGCCAGTTAGTCAACATGGCGGCGACGCATGTGTGCGGTTGCTGACCGCCGACGGCACGGTGGGGTGCGCTGGTGGGCGGGACCCAGTAGAGGGCCGGCTTGTTCGGCTCGACGCGCTGCTGCCATCACCGAATGAGTACCCAGGTGGGTGCGGCCTCTTTGAAGCACGCAACAATCATTCGTGCAAGATTAAATTTGAGCGTGAAGCAGCATCTGCAGGTGCAACAGGCAGCACCATCATCACCAGTGCGGCCGTCTGCCCAGCTTCCGGTGTGAGCACCTGCCATTACCCTCCCACGCATCCACCCCCTCCTTTGCAGACGCCGCAGCCTTCCTACTGCCACCTGCCTTACTGGCAGACTTCTTAGACCAGTGCCAGGCCAGCCCCGCGCTGCTGCGCCGAGTACGTGGCATCCTGGTTGAGCCAGCACCGGTACCAAGCTACAGCCAGGCAGCAGCTGCGCCGCTGGCCGAGTTTGCACTTTACCCTAACCGGTCCTACCCTTGGAACCCATCAGGTGGGCAGCTGAAAAATTTGAACTCAATTTTGGTGATGTGAGCACGTGAGCTGACTCAGCCGCCATTTGACATGCCAGGATGCTACTGCTGCACCCTTGCCGGGCTACTATGTGAATTGTGATGCAGGCCGGGGCTTGTCTGGCATGGACATGCCCTTTCCAGTGTTTCTGCTGGATAACGACACGGCTAGAAATGCGGCAGGGCGGGCCGCAGAGAACAAAGAACGGGTGGGTGCATAGCCAAGTTCCGGGAGCAGCAAGAGGCCAGTGTCCCTGCCTTCCTAATGGGGTTGAGCAGCAGCCATCGCTGAGCGACTTGTGACAATGATGCTTGCCTAATGCTTGTTCGGCAGAGTTCTTAAAACTGCGATCACAACTGACTTGCTGTCACCCTTTCCTCCCTCCCCCACATTCTCCTTTTTGCCCTGTGCAGAGGACGAATGGCGCGCTGCACCATGCACGCATGCAGCTGACCATGGATGCAGCCGGCAACAGCAGCTCCTGTATCACAGCAGGCACCTGCCTGCCCCTTGGCGGGCACAGCGTGCTGGCAGCCCTGCCACCTCTGCTTCCACATGCTGCCACTACTGACAGCGGAGCGAGGGGTGAGCAAACAGCCGGCGGCGAAAACATGCCTGCTATCTGGATCATATCTCAGATTGATTCTGCAGCGCTCTTCCACGAGGCCACAATGGGTGCGGATGCTCCCATGTCAGGGCTGATTGCCATGCTGGCAGCAGCGGACCTGCTTGGAAGCAACTTCCACGGCAAAGGCAGCAATGGTGGCCAGGGGTCGCCGGCGCCGCCTTACCGCAGGCGCCTTGTGTTTGCGGCGCTGAATGGCGAGCCCTGGGGCCTCATGGGCAGCAAGCGGCTGCTGTGGGAGATGGCCCAGGGCAACTCTTCTGTAGCAGGATTGAGCCTAGAAGCCGGGCAAACAGCTGGGGTAAGCATGTATGCCTGTCCTGATGCGGGGCTAAGTTTGTTTGCAGGGGTCGTCAACTGCTTCGCCCTTGTTCTAGCATTGGAGCTTTGCCTGATGCGATTGTGCGTCTTGACATGGCTGCGTTCCTCAGCGGGCAGATTGGCTGGAGGCGCCCGCCCGCTACATGCTCCAGTGGCAGACACGGCCGCTGCATCACAAAGCACACCTTTCGTATTTCTGCTTCACAGATGCTGGAGGTGACACAGGTGGGGCGTGCACGGCAGAGCAGCGAGGACGGTGGCAGCAGCGTAAATCTCTACACCCACACTCACAAGGGTAGTGGCGGCAGCGGCAGCAAGGCAGACACCGAGCTATTGGATGCGCTGCAAGCAGCAGCAGATGCCACCGTCCTCGCCCCGGCGGCCCCTGACGGTGTGACGCTGTCTCCAGCCAGCGCTGCGGCACCTGGGCTGCCCCCGACCGCCAGTGCCGGCTCGTTTTTGCGTATGGCAAATGCCAGTAGTAGGGGCCGCATCACTACCGGCAATCCCGGCCTGGGGGCGGTGCTTCTGTCTGGGTTTGATGACGCGCTCAAAGGAGCCACTTTTCAGAGCCAGTATGACACTTTGGATACAGTGGATGCAGACAGCATCGCAATCACGGCGGTGGTGCTCGCTCGAGCGGCGCACAGGCTGGCGCTGGCAGACAGCGGCGGCGGGGGGACCGGCAGCAGTGGAAGGGTTCAGGCAGCAGAGCAGCAGCTGCCGGTGGACTATGCTGCGGTGAAGTCGACTGTGCAGGGGCTCACCCAGGTCTGTGTGTGGTTGGGTGTGGCACGCTATTTTCCTAACCATCTATAGCCAGTGTGGGGCTGCAACTGCGTTAGCACCTCATGGCTGGAATACTGCTCCTCCGCTTCTGCTTGCTTTCCCTCCCTGCTGTAATGGACGATGGTTGGTCCCCTCCTACCTGCTAACTCCCTGATCACTGCCATCTGCCCGCTTGCTGCTCGCAGTGCTTTCTCAATGCAAGCGCGGGCCTCAACTGCCCAATAGCGGCGTCAATGTTGAGCCCGGTACGAGGCGGCCACGTGGCGCATTACATTGGCATTCTTCGCACCCTCACCGCAGGCAAGATTTGGGGTCTGGCCCGTGGTTTGTCTTTACACGTATGCAACCTGTTTCCTTCATGCCACATCCGCCCAATGCTGGATGACAGGGTATGGAGGGTTTGAAGGTTTTGTTTGAGGGCGGTAATGTGTTATTGAACTAAGCTACTGCTACGCCTGTTCTTGCGTCTTGTAAGGCACCGCAGCCTGCCCCTGCTCATCTCTGGCATAGTCTGAACTCAGACGACCCCATTGCTGCCATACACCTGCAGACCCCCAGACCCCGGATCCCCTGGTAAAGAGCGACACCGAGCGGTTCATATGGAACTACCTGGCCTTTGCCACAGCACCTGGGGTGAAGCCAGGGGTGCCACCAGCAGCAGGCAGTGGGGGCGGCAAGAGCCGCAGCAGTGGAGGCGGCAGCGCAGCTGATTTGCAGCTTTGCCAGCCCCTCAACGCCACAGGCTGCCCGCTAGAACTGGTCTGTGCAGGCTCCCGGAGCATACGCGGGTGGGTGGATGGGTGGGGGTAACGCCATTGACCTGAATTTCTTTCCTCGTTGCTCTTCGCCCGTTAAGCTGGCCAACCACACCTTGATCTGCTTGTCCCCTGCCCTTTCCACAATATCACCCAGCTAAGACATCTCTCCCACGTGCTGCCACCTGCAGGCCTGAGGGGCTGGGTGTGTGTCTGAACACCACCGTGCGTTATGTGCCCTCTTACAGCACCTCACTGGCCTGTGTCGGCTGCGACGGCTCCACCACCCTGTATGACCGTCGCTGGCACCTAACTGATGCCGCAGTGCAGTGGTGAGTTGACTGGACGGCCGCTGGCATTGATGCAACAGCCGCTGCTGGTGCTGCAGCTCCAACATCTTGCTTGCTAATCTATGTTGGGCTCCGGATTGTTGCGTGCTGCCTGCCATCTGCCCCCGTTGTTGTCCCCACCCAAGATCTATCACTGCAATGCAAGCGGCACAAATCTCCGATCGTAAGGGCTGCCCTTTACAACTTCTTGCCGCTGCACCCGCCACAGGGAGCAGCAGTATGGCTGGCCAGGCGATCCGATGTGGAGCGAGAGCAACTGGCCACGTGGTACCCCTGCATTGACTTTATACCTTAAGGAGGCGCCAGTGGTGGAGGACGCTCTGCTGGCTGCAGGCCTGGCAGTGACAGCGGCGAGCTTTGGCACAGCATTTGCAGTACGGGTTGCATACCACCGCAAGCTCAAACGGCAGTAATGGAGCTTACGGCAACAAGGATGGCTTGTAACATAATGACCACATGCTGTGCATATAATGCAAAAATTGCCAGGCGATGTGCCATATGAGGCGGTGGTGCCGTGTGGCGGCAGCAGTACAAACCGGTCAGTACTGTTGGGCACGCCCTCGCTTAGCCGGATTAAAGAGCCTAAGGGGTGATTGTGATTTGCAACTGGGCTTCAATAGCTGGCACGCCAGGCAGGCTACGCACAGCTAGGCGTAGCCTGCTGTCCATCGCGGCTTCACGCCCTATCAACACCGAAATTGCCTCCGCATTCTTGATATAGATCAACCCTTAGGGTTACCTGCAGCCACCGAAGGGCTGCAAGCATGCGGCGCGCTGCCTGCGGACTGCTGGCCAGGGCGCTGCGGGGCGATGCAGGGCTACCCGCGGTGCCAGGGGTCCCACCTGCAACCGCCGATGCGGCGCAGGTGAGCAAGGGGCTGCCAACTTGCCGCCGCTGCACCGGTGGCGCATAAAAATTTTGTTTCGCACTCGGACTCCACTACCGTCGCTGGCTGGTGCAGATTTGGATGATGTGTGAGGGAAGGCAGCCACTGACTGTGCGGGGGTATCGGCGCCGCCTCAGCGCCGTGCCAGCGGTAGCCGAGCCAGCAGCAACCGCCATCAGCGAACAGCAAGGGGCCGCACCACCGCATATCTCACAGCCCACATCACTCACAACACCATATTGTGAGGCTGGGCCCACTGACAAGGTTGATGGCCCGCTAGCCGGTGACGCCGCAAGCAGCGCAGTTGCAGGGTTAGCAGCACAAGTGGGCAATAGAGATGGCAGTGCAGTTCAGCAAAGTGAGCAGGAACAGGGCGAGCCACGCCGCCCCTACATATATTTGGGTGCTGGAAAGCAGCGCAGACCATGGCAGGAGCGGCAGCTCATGGAGCAACAGCAGCAGCACGGAAGCCACGTCCACAGACAGCAACAGTGGCGGGAGCAGGGACAGGTGGTGCAGTCAGGTAATGAGGGGGACAGGCAGCATATGCAGCAGCGGACGCTTTTGCCAAACCACCAGCATGCAAGCCAGAACAAGAGGCTGAGGTACAAGCTGGCGATGAGCCTGCTGCACCACAGCAAAAACTGCCAGATGGTGAGAGACTGCTTTAGCAAGTGTGCTTATCTTGAATCATGAGTCAAGCCATACAGGGGAACCGGGGTGCCGGCAAGGTGGATGAGACTTTTGACACCCAAAGCTTGGGGTAGGGAAAGTTGGAGTGAGTCATTGCCCTTAAAAACTGTTTGCAGTGCAATAGAAGTCAAACGTAGGGTTCTGCAGTGCAGCTATCAGCTGTTACAGCCATGCAAGACTGATGGTCGACTGCAGGGGCTGCTCCGCTACCCATCAGCAAGCTGCAGGCTGCAAGCTGTGTTTTTTGCTGCTTGCGCTGCCAGCTGTGTTCCTCTGTAGCACCTGATCCTTTTCTCTCCTGCGTGCTGCGCACACTGTTGATTCCGCAGGTGGTGGAGCACTTGCAGCAACAGGCAGGGTGGCAAGCTCTGGGCAGCCGAGAGCTGACCATTGCCTGCTCACAGTTGGGCAAGCACTACACCAAGCTGTACAAGTCTACCAGGAAGACCGGCGGGGATGCAGGTGAGCCCCAAGACGGCAGCCAGTTGGGTGGAATGCAAATGCACTTATGTAGCCTGCTCTACTCTGCATGTTGCTATGCCATCAAGATTTTGGTTGCTGCTCGATAACGCAGATAACAACAGGAGCCACTGTGAAACGGTGTTCAGGATGGTGGCGCAGCGCTTTGCTGATCTGGATAGCCAGGTAGGGTGCGCCGTTGTTGCGGGGCTGCTTGGTGCGGTGATCGCTGTTTGCCTGCAGGTCTGCTCATGCCTACCTGGGCCAGACTTGTACATCCACCCTGGCCGGCTGCCATTTGCCTACTATGTGTCCTGTAGTCATCCAGTACGCCCCTGCTGGCTCATTGCTCTTATCCCTGTTTGGGTATGCCTGCGTCTCCCCTCCCCTAGTAGGCCTTGGCCACTGCGGTGTGGATGTGTGCTCGCTTCCACTGGCTGCCGCCACCAGAACTGCGGGCCGCCTGGGAGGCTGAGGTGTGGCGGCGGAGGGAGCAGTTCAACCTGATTGAGACCTCAAACATCATGTTCAGGTGATGGTGATGACAAACTCCATGGCTTCCATCTGTGTTGCATGACAAACAAACCACCAAAGAGCAGCCTGTCACCCTCCACCCCTCAACTGCTTCCACCTGCTCTTTCCGTCGGCTTGACTCCCAACGCATCCCTGCTCTCCTGTTCTGTCTCACGGCTTGATTTTGTACCACAGCTCAACTTGCTGAGCTGAAATGTTTTCAAATGTCCAGACATCCCTTACAACTCGCTTCCCTGTCCCCCGCCATCTTTAGTGTACTACGCCAACCTGCCTGGCTCCCCCTTATGTGTGGGTGCAGCCTGGGTGTGCTGCACTGGGACCCGGGCCACCTGCTGATGGTGGCGCTGCTGGACCAGGCGCTGCAGCGGCGGCAGCACCTCACGCCCTGGATGGCCTGCAACATGATGTGGGGATGCGCGCGCATGACGTGAGTCCCATGGCTGGGGCTGTCGCTGTCAATGCTGCGTGTTGTTGAGTTAAAGGGAGGTAGACCTGGGCCCTCCAGTACGCTTGCTTTAACAGGTGGCACGTTGATTGCATCTAAGTTTCCGAGGGGCTGTAGCTTGCCAGTTGCCTGCCTGCCTGCCTGTCTGCCTGCTGCCTGCTGCCTCCTCCTCACTGGGTCACCCTGCCCCTGTTCCTACCTGCACCCTGCCGCCTCTTGTTACCTTGCGTTCAAAAGGAAGTTCCCTCCTTCTTTGCCACATTTCTCTCACTGCATTGTCATTCTCAGGTTTGGCGCCAACACCACTTCCTGTTGCACCCTCTCATGCCCCGCAGTGACTTCCACCCGGGCCCTGAGCGCCTGGTGCAGATGGTGGAGGCCATGCTGCCCCTGCTGAACAAATTCGCGCCGGAGTCATTCTGCTCACTCATTTTCAGCTTGGCTTGCCTGCGCTGCCGCCCGGGTGCGTGGGTGGTGAATGATCACGGGCTGCTTGGCTACAGGGGTGGCTTGGATGTGCCATGGAATAGAGCACCAGCGACATGCAGCGCTGGCCTTACACAGCCAGCCGGCACGGAGCCTCTCTGGGGTAACTTACAGGGGTAGATTGTGGCTAATGGTCAGGTTGGGGGTTGCCCGGGTTGGCGGAGAGGTTTGAGATTCATTCACTGCCTATTACAGCCCATGGCCTGCTTTGCGTACTGCGCAGATGACGTGGCCATGACTGCCATTTTGGATGCCTTTGAACGAGTGTTAGACAAGTCCAACTGCAGGTGACTGCTGTGTGACGCTTGGGCTGTACTTTGTCAGACCAGTCGCAGTAAGGAGTGCTCTTTGTGCATGCAAAGCCTATCTAGATGATTGGAATATCCTGCTCATGCACATTATATCTTTCCGTCCAATTACTTCTCGTTTCTTTGCAGGCAGCTGGTGACCATTGTTTGGTCCATGGGTGCGCTGGGTCTGGAAGGCGTGGTCACGGAGGCGATGTGGGCGCGCATCAACGCCAAGGCGCTGGCTGTTGCTGACCAGTTCAACTTTGCTTCCACTCCTTTCTTCATATTTGGCGCGGCACGCCTGCAGCTGCCTCCTCAAGGTGTGTGCGGGCCTGCAAGCGGCTGGGGCCAGGCATGGCTGGGCGGCTGGTGGTTGGTGGGGTTGCTACGCATGTTGTGCAGGCCAGCGCCACCTCACTGCAGCTGCCAACATCAGTCTTGCCTGCCGCTTATGGGAACGACCCGGTTGCACTGCTTTCAAAATCGCCACTGGTCGCTCCTGTGGCTGGCCACACACACGTCTGCGCTGCAGAGGAGCTTATGCGGCTGCTGCTGGACAAGGCCTGGCACTTTATATCAGAGCTCCGTACTGGTGATGTCTCGGTGGGTAGCAGTGCTCCTCTTTGTGCCTGGCCATAAACTCACTGTGGTATGGAAGATCAAAAGCATTGTTGCAGATCAACATCACCGCTCTTCTCACCACATTAAAATGTACCAGCGGGCCTTGGCTGCCTGCCACATCAGACGCAGCAGGCAGGCAGGCGCCCACCCGGCACAGTGGCGGTCATAGTGTGCAAAGTGCTGCCAGGTGCTGCTGCCACTAGACTTGCGTTGCCTTGTTCACCCGCTTGGTCTGCGTGCCTGCTTCCTAAGCATGCAGGTCACGCTATGGGCGCTGTCACGGCTGGGGCACAGAGTCGGGGATGAGTTTGTGAGCCAAGAATTTGTTGAGGTGAGTGGGTGTTGCTTGCGGAGTAATTGGTGTGCTTGTTCGACTGATCGGGAGCTTGCGGTGGCAAACAAAGAAGTGTGGGCCGCAGTTTTTGGCTTGATCTGAATGGTGCGCTATGGAATCGTGCACGCTTCAGCATGGGTCTGCCATCAAGCGGGCAGCTCGCATTGTACAGTGCCAGCGTGTGGCTGAGCACATAGCCTGCACGTTGGGCAGCAAAGCTGGTTGCGAAGAGACCGCTGCGAAGTTGACACAACAACTGCCACTCATAGTGCTTCCCACCCCTCTCATCTCTGCTGCCACCTGCAACCCACCCACGGCTGCCTCCTGCAGGCCATGCTCGCTCGCTTCCACGCACACAACAGGGAGCGGCGCGCCACGCTGCGACAGCTGTCATCGCTGCTGTTCTCTCTGCTTAACCTCAAGTGCGTGCTCACCAGGCAGAGAGTCCGTTCATTGTGCTGCTCAAGCTTCCGCACATGGCAGTGGGAGATAGCAAGCAGTTCACATTGCTGCTAGCGGCCTGTTTTCTTTGCCCTGCGCACGGCCCTGTACTTTGCCACCCACGGTTCAACACAACCGCTGCATTCTTGCTGTAGGTTCTCAATGCCGCGTGCGGTCCTAGCGGATTTCATCGCCTCCATTGATGCGGTGCTGCAAGAGTCAGAGCAGCCGCTGCACAGCACTGACGCCTCCATGCTGTTGTCAGCCTTTGAGGGCTTCCAGTCAGTGGAGGGGCTGACGCTGCTGAAACGGTGCGTGGGAAGTGGAACTACCGGGGGTGTGTGTGGGGGGGGTGTTGGGTGCTGCATTGCTTTGGCTTGGCCGCCGCTTGAACACTAGCGGCAGTCGCCATATATTGTCGTTATTAGCATCTGCCTCTTGCAGGCACATCATGGGTGGGAGCAACAAAGACACGGGTTCCATAGCGGAGGTGCCAGACACCAATGAAATGATATGGTGGGACGATTCGCAAAAGCCGCAGCTACAGCCGTAGTGCTACTTGGGTTGTTGACCTTCTTCTTGCAGTGGAAAATGAAAAATAAATAGTCATCTGTCCAAAACCCCGAGGCTGCCTGGCGTTACAGCCTCGTAGCGTCGTTCATTAACATTGTCGAGCGGTAGTGCCAAATGCAAAGGAAAGCACCACGGTGCTGCAAGCCTGGGTTACACATATCGTCATCAACGGCGAGGATGAAATAACTCGAGCCATTCAATTCTATCCCTTTCGTATATCTTCGACTTTGTCATGCTCCAACATGCCGGCCGAGCCTCGGGTTGTGCAGGCTAGACACTTGGGCATGCATGCTACTGACTCTCCCATGCCGTGACTCTGCCCTCCCATGCCGTGCGTTACTCTCCCATGCCGTGATGCAGCTCTCCCATGCCGTGACTCTGCCCTCCCGTGCCGTGCGCTGCTCTCCCATGCCGTGCTGTTGCCCTCCCATGCCGTGATGCAGCTCTCCCATGCCATGACTCTGCCCTCCCATGCCGTGCGCTGCTTTCCCATGCCATCATGCAGCTCTCCCATGCAGTGTGCTGCTCTCCCATGCCTTGCCTCTGCTGTCCCATGCCGTGACTCTGCCCTCCCATGCCGTGATGCAGCTCTCCCATGCCGTGACTCTGCCCTCCCGTGCCGTGCGCCTCTCTCCCCTGCCATGTGCCGCTGTCCCATGCCGTGATGCAGCCCTGCCACGCCATGATGCCCCTCCCCATGCCGAAATGTAGCTCTCCCATGCCGTCCGCTGCTCTCTCATGCCATGATGCAGGCTTCCCATGCCGTGGTGCTGCCCTCCCATGCCGTGCGCTACTCTCCCATGCCGTGACTCTGCCCTGCCATGCCGTGATGCAGAGCTCTCCCATCCCGTGATGTTGCCCTCCCATGCCGTGCACTACTCTCCCATGCCGTGCTTTGGTCTCCCATGCCGTATGAATGTCTGCTCACATGTTTTTTGTATTCAGGAAAAATTCGACAGATGCGCAGCTTGAATGATGTGTCAGTTGCGGCAGTGTCGTTCTGATCGCAGTCAAGTTACAGCAGGTCGCATAACCAAACAGTGATCTGAGATCATGTCCGTTGAAACATCCACATGCTAGTATCACTGGCAATAGGCTCGTATGAAGCACAGCTACTGCCAGCACTGCAGCTGCTGCAGGCTGATACACAACTAGCCATAACCCCCTACAAGAATGTCTGCTCACATGTTCAACCCACAGTAGCATACACTCCACGAAAAGTTATGGCAGCACCGGCGCAGCAGCACCGTTGACTGCCGGTGCACCACCTTCGCCCAGCGCTGCTCTCGCTGCCGCTGTGACAGCAGGTGGCACCACGCGTATTGAGATGCGCACCGCCAGCCTGTCGCCGGCCAGGTACGAGCGGTCTGTGCGTGTGAGCTCCTCCTGAGGCATCATGCGCGTCTTGCCCCAGTTCTGCGTCTGGGCCGTGAAGCTGTCCTTGCCGCAGTCCACCACGTAGTGAAGGGCCTCCTGCTGGTAGCATGAGGCAGGGTGGGTCAGAGCAGGTGCCGGGGCTCGGCAAAGAGGCTGTCACTACGCAGATGGGGGCGCAGCGCAGCGCAGCATTACAGCAAGGCCGCACACAGTGGGTTAACAGCAGCACGACACAGTTAGCCAGCCAGCCAGCCACCCTGTTTCTTCTGCCCGTTCACAAATGAATCAAAGCGCCATCATGACACCCACCTTGGACTGGTCGAGGAAAGAGAACTCATAGTGTGCCTCAATCGCTGCTAGACCGGCGGCCTGAGCCTGGGCATAGTTGCACTCAAGGTAGGCTGCAAGCGGAT
>JAAMXP010000003.1:0-17548 GCA_019693395.1 Ettlia oleoabundans
GTTCCTGTTCCATGTGCCCTGTAGTTATGGCGGCATGTCGAAGCTTAAGCAGAATTGCAGCAGAAACGCATTTGCAACAACAGCGCAATGCTGGCGTCGATCTTCAAATCCAACATGCTCACGAGTACGTAAGTCGGAATATAACGTGCACCCCCACACAAACCCCACCAACCCACAGCAAACAAGTAAAGAACCTTTTACGGTAGAGCGGTTGAAGGAATTTTGGCGCAAGCAGCCACCAGAGCCTGCAGCTATTGCATGATCGCCACCAGCGGTTGACGTCAGCATAAATGAAGCCATGAGGACAATCAATGCTTCTCTCTTGGCAAAATGGGTCAGCCAGCTGGTGAGTGGTTGGGGAATGCACGTTAGTGTGCTGTTGGCACTGGCAACAATGTCGTGCAGGAACCTGCATGGCGCCGGCCGCAAGGTGTTGTGCCGTCTTCTGTCGCCAAGGAGCATTCTGGTCACCTTAGCCCTCGTCTGAAGGGTTGCCACATCCTGCACGGCATTGCGTCACAGATGCTCTTGCCTGCATGGCACAGTGAGGAGGCAAGAGAACGAGCCTTCCTAATGCATCGCCATGGGACAGGTGCAGCAAGCTTGGCTTCCTCCGCCGCTCTGCGCCTGCTGTTGTGCTGAAAACATTGTTAACTCGCCGCTTCTCGTTCACCCCGACTCAAGCCGCAAACACTAGTGAGCGTAGGAACTTCTTCGTTCATAGACACAACACCCTTCTTCGAACTTCCAACGTGTTGCAGCTGCTCCGCAGCTGCTTTCCAAGGCTGAAGTACGTGCAGGAAACTACGTGTAAGTTGCATGCAAAACATAAATAACCAGTTTTGTTGTTGGTTCTACTGTACCCTGACAACATGTGCAGCCCCCGTTCGTCTCCCCGCCAACCGCCGCTTAGCCTGGCAGCTAACGCCCTGTTGATTGCTCTGCTGAGCATTGTGCAATTCACAGCAGGCTGCCCTGATAGCCAGGTAAGTGCAAGACAGCAGCACGGCAGTATAAGCCAAGCCTAGCCTGCTTTGCCCAACTCTGCGGTTCACCCCCACCCGTGCAGGCTGCGCTGGATGCCCACAACTCTGCGCGCGCCCGCTATGGCGCCCCTCCCCTGTCTTGGAGCTCTGAGCTGGCGGAGTACGCCCAGAGCTACAGCAGCACCTGCGCTGAAGGCGTGAGTCCTGTCAGCCCAGCCAAGGCCAGCAGTTGGGTGCCTACACCCTAACCCACCGGCATACCTGCATCATCAGTGCCACAGGTGGTGCTGTGCAGCCCACGCCCACATTGACAGCCTTCTTGCCTCTGTCCTTCCATCTTTGCCGTTCCAGCACTCTGATGGTCCGTATGGCGAGAACCTGGGATGGGGTCACCCCTCCTGTGCCGCTGCTGTTGACGCCTGGGTGGCCGAGGAGCAGAGCTGGTCTCCAGGGATGGACTTTTCTACGAGCACAGGACACTTCACGCAGGCAAGCTTCCCGCCAACTGACGTATGAGCCATCAGGCAGTGCACTGGATCATTCAGTTGTTGGGGGAGCCTGATCAAAATAGGGAAGAGCTAGGCAGCAGCTTCCTGTGGTTGAATTTGTAGCGGAGTGGGCCTGGGCTGTCAACACACTGTTTGCATGCATTGATGCCAGACTGCTTTCAACTGTTGCTGCAATATTGGTTGCCCGTCTGCTCTAGAACTATTGAGCCAGATTATCTGGTATATCGTATGCTTGTGATTGGGCCCTTTGCAGGTGGTTTGGGCGGGCACAACCCATGTGGGGTGCGGGTACGAGCCCGCTTGCCAGATGACCACGTGTTCCTACGAGCCAGCTGGTAATGTCCGAGGGCAGTTTGAGAGCAATGTGGGCTCTGCCTCATCGGCTCCCGCAGATGGCAGTGAGGGGCCCGCCCCGCCGCCAAGTGCCCCTCCCGCTGATGGCTCCGAATCTGAGGGGTCCCCTGCCAGCACAGGATGCACCTACACCATCCAGTCTGGTGACACCCTGACCAACATTGCTGCGGCCACAGGCAAGCGAAGATGAACGCAGCGAGCGGGTGGAGGGCTGTGAGCAGCGCCAGTTGAGCGTTTCTTGAAGTGTGTTCCAGGTTCTCATCAGTTTGGGGCCGTGTGTCCCTCTCTGCAGGCACATCTGTGGACAGCATTGTGTCAGCCAACGGCATTAGCAACCCAGATCTCATCATTGTTGGCGAGCAACTGACCATCCCGGGTGCTAGCGGCTGCCCCACTGACAGCGAAAGCTCCTCAACGCCTCCAGCCACCCCCAGTGGAAGCGACGGCTCATCTTCCGGTGGCTGCGCATACACTGTCCAGCCAGGGGACACCCTGACCAACATTGCCGCTGCGCAAGGTAATGCGTTCAAACGTGTGGCAGTCGTTGTGGCGGGCCAGCCTGCTGCACTTCCAAGTAACACCATTTGCTCATCGGTGCTGAGGCGTATGCATTGCTGCTGCATGTGCCTGCAGGTGTGTCTGTGGACAGTATCGTTTCCGCCAACGCCATCTCCAACCCAGACCTCATTATTGCGGGCCAGTCCTTGACCATCCCCGGAGCCAGCTGCTGATTCTGATTGTGCTACGTCATCCTGCTGCAGCAGTGCCTACTAAAACCCTGCCCACACACTCGATTACGCTTGTGATACGCTTCCCCAGTCATTGAAGGGGTTACAACGCCAGTTCATTGTGAATGGTTGAAGCTGTATACTACATTGGCTGGACAGCGAGAGGCAAGGTACCGTGCACTTGGCACCTGCGCTGAATGTGCAACGGTCCCTGCCTCTTGACCCATGACCCATCCTCCATCCCATGAACAAATGCTGCATCAAGCACCACTGACTGCTGCAAGCCCCTAGTGCTACTGCTGCCATCACTGCGTGCCCTGGCTTGTTGCCATTCCTGCTGGTCTGCCAATACCTCTCAGCTACCGCCCATTGCGCACGGTTGAACCGCTGCTACTCTTTGTGCTGCACGGTTGTCATTGCTGCTTTGCACCATTTGGAAGTCCGACCGTTTTAGCCGTGGCACCACGTAAGCTGTGGCTGGTGCTGCTGCTGCTGCGCGTGTTGTAGAAGAAAGCGGCAGCCAAGCGACGACTGCTGCTAGGTTGAATACACAGACCAGGTTGATTACACAACCGACACGTGCTGAAAGGCACGTGACGAAAGCAAGTGTACAGGTTGCAAGCCAGGGCTTGAAGACCTCAAGCTGCTGTCCAGTACACAGTATGAATAAGGAGTGCCGCAGCGGTGGATCACAGCGCGCCTGCTGCCTGAAGCATGGGCACCAGCTCGCCTCTCGACTGCAGAGTTGCCACGCCTGGTCCATCGTTGCACCCACCAACACTGTTGCCTGCACGACAGGGTAACGGAGGCACAAGCCGCTTAGAGCAGGCTCTTTGACGGCAGTGCCATCTGGCATGTGCAGCATGTGTTTACCAGCTTGCCGCATCACCGAAACAGATTGAATACGTGCTGACAGCAGGCACGGCACTCTTGCCTGCAATGAAGGTGTTGGGCACTGAGGTGCGGTCAGTCAACTTTGCCAGCTCAGCGCGGATGGCTTTGCTGTCGGGCATTTCGTCCAGCTCAAACACAGCATAGTTGGCCCCCGTGGAATTTAGCACAGCCTTGGCTTTCTTGCACTACGGGCATCCAGACCAGCTGAACATCACCACCTGCGGAAAGAGATGAAAACTGAGACATGACATGCTGCAGAGCTTATGCAGGCCATGCATGCATGCTACAGCTTTTCCAGCAGCACCGCCTGCAGCACCGCCAGACCGGCTGTGACACAGTTAATGCAGCTGGTTTTTCTCTGCTTTTTAGCAAGCCACACTTGACATGCCTCCCTTCACCGAGGCGCACCGGGTTGTCGGCGATAGCAGCCTCAACCTTGGCCCGGATGGCAGCCTCGTCATACTTGCCCGCCTGAGCAACCGCCAGTGCCTTCTTTCCCGCATTCAGCGGACTTTGCTTGACTGCCACACTGATGGCATTAATGAGTCCCTCGGGAAAGTTCTGGCTGGACACGACCACAGTCCGGCTCCGCTGGGGCTGCCGTGCTGCCAGGCGCTGAAGGAAGGATAGCGGCGGGAGCGGCGGAGTGAGTTGGCGCTGACCAAGGATGCGTGCATTACTGAGATCGTAGCTTGATGCGTCGAGACTCCTACCTGAACCCCAGACGGAGTCTTCTGTGCACCCTGTGGTAGGAAGGCGCTGCGGGCAAGAGTGTTCTGCGCCTGCATTGTGCCTTATAGGTGCTGGGAGGCAAGTCGACACCTTGGAGAGGTATAGTAGGCCCTAAACCCTCGCCTTCCGTCTGGTCGCCAGGCTGGCAGTCATGCTGGCAGTCACTGGAAGCAGGGACACAAAGTGATCAGATTAAGTAACAACTCCATATATATCTATATCAGTTGCACATCACTGTGCGGGCGTGTGCAGAGCCTTTGGGCGGTGCCCGCCTGGAGTTGCGGACTTCTTCATGGCGAGCGGACTCCCCCAATACGGCTGGATTGATGAAAGCGATGGTGTGGATGGCGTCCACAGCAACCCGGACCCCGAAGCTCACCTCGGCCTAATCACCAGGCGTGCGTCCACTGCGAGCGGCGGCAGGAGCAGCGGGCTGCTGCCGCTCGATGAGGACTTGGAACAGGCGCTGCTGCCTGAGGGTAGTGGCGAGGAGCAGGAGGTCGAGGGTGAGAATGAAGATTATGTGGAGCATGTCATGGAGTCCAGCCCCAAGCGTTGGCCACAACTGCGGCTCAGCAGTGTCAGCACCCGCCGACTCAGCCCTGCTTTCCTCACCGGCAGCGGTGACGGCGGCCTGGAGGACCTGCTGCCCCCACGACCTGGCAGCAGCGGCTTTGCCACCCCTTCTTTCGCTCCCACCATGCGGGCAGCTCCCTCACCATCAGTGGCCAGCATGCCAAGACCTCCTCGACCCAGTAGCAGTCTGCCGAGCAGTGACCAGCAGCCGCAGCAGCAGGAAGTGAGGACTCCACCAGCGCAGCCGCAGGCAGGGCCCCTGACACGCGCCGGTGTGACTGGAGCCATCAACTCTGTGCTGGCCCTGCCCATCATGGGAGCATTTGCTTCAATCATTTTCCGAGTGAGCGCGCCACCAACCATTGATGATGCTGGTGCCTTAGCCGGCTTCCCTGTCTGCGATGGCAGTGAACTACTCCTGCATCCTTGTTAAATCGTTTGAACGTTCCATTCCCCTCCTCCGCACTTCAGGATCCTTTCTTCAAGCCCATGCTCGGCGATCTGGTCAAGCTTGTGTTCCTGTCGTCGGCTGTTCACCAGATGGTTTTCGCCCTGTTCAGCTCCCTCCCCTTCGCCGTGGGTGCGTGGCTCTTCCAGGTGGCCGGCTGTGGAGGTGACCTGGGATGCTCCTGAACCCCCCGAAGCCTAATGAGCAGGTTCATATGTATGTGTGCAGGCCAGGTGCAAGACGTGGGGCTGATTTTCCTGTCAGCCATTGCAAGTGCGGTTGTGGCGCAATGCAACGAAGCCGACTGGTCAACAGCCGACACGCTGGCCACTGTGCTGGTGTCTCTGCTGCTGGCTACCGGCACTGTGGGCATCCTGATCATTGCAACAGGTGTGCACACCGCGGCATGCTTGCTGAATCCTGCTGTCATGGCGAATGTCACGGCTCCCCAAGCCCTTGAGAACAAAGGCCGTAGGCACGCATGACTGAACCCCCTCACACTGTACTTGGCAAACTTGCGCCTTGCCTTGATATCACCCGCAGGCACCCTGAAGCTGGCCAGCCTGGTCCAATACGTGCCGCTCCCTGTCGTGGGTGGCTACCTATCTTTTGTGGGATACTTTTGCCTAGCAGCAGGTGCGCGTAATGCCTCAGATGCCTCCCGAGCACACAGCTCAGCTTGATTTCCAGCATTCTTTCCCTGCATCGCCGCAAAGCACGTCCGCAACGGGGGGCTCCTGCATTCTGCATTGCCCAATCAGTCATGCCTTGCCTGATCCGTCTGCAGGTGTGAGCCTGGCCACAGGGCTGGAGATTGATGGACCCGTGTCATGGCTACAGCTGGCAGACACTGATGCGCTGCTGAAGCTGGCACCAGCAGTGGCCATGGTGCTAGTCATCAACCTTGTTATGCGCCGCTTCAAGTGAGCTGTGCAGCCTCACTGGAACGTGTTGGATGGTCGAGCATGCAAGGATACAACTGTTGCTTTCTGTTCTTCCCCCTTTGCAGCTTTAGCCAGTGCCAGCTGTTCTGCTCTCACAGGCTAGCCTTGACCTCATCTACCGGTGCGGCTTGCACCCTGCAGGAGTCCGCTTGCGCTGCCTGCCCTGTTGCTGCTGGTACCAACCTTGTTCTACTTCGTGCTGTATGCCTCAAGGCTCACTCTGGAGGATGCACAAGAGGCTGGCTGGGTTAGCAAGCCGCAGGTGGGTCAACTGCTGGCGTGTTTGCCGCATGGTGCTCACTTTGCTGTCCCTGTCGCTCACTCTTGCAGGCTGTCTCGAACCTTTGTCCCAAGGCAGGGCCTTTGGGGTTCTAAGCAGCTTGGGATTTCACCTTTCATTGCATGCATGCAGCCAGGCGACGGTCAATGGCGGTTCTGGCATGCCTGGGGCCTCTACAATATACACGACTTCCCACCTAGCAACATATACTGGCACGCACTGCCCAGCCAGGTGGGATCCAGGCTGCTAACTGGTTGATCTGTTTGGGTAGTGAGCCACATAGGCAGGTTGTCTGTGCTTAACGCAAGGCAGAGACAGGGGGAACAGCAAAGCTGCTATCAGCAACAAATCGTGTGACAAAACGTTGAACGGCGGCACAACGATCCCGCCAGGCCAGTTCGCCGTAAGTGGTTTTGGCGGTTTCCATGCAAGCGTTCCACACTGCCCTTATACCCGTGCCGCAGGTGGGCAAGTTGCTGGCCCTATATTTTGTGGTGGCCTTCGGCAGCAGCATGGACATTGCCGCCATCCAGGCTGAGGCGCCGCGTGACCTGGACTATAATGCTGAGCTGGTGACAGTGGGGCTGTCCAACCTGGTGGTTGCGGGGGCGGGCTGCGGCTGCACGGGATCTTACATCTTTTCGCAGACGCTGTTTAGCATGCGCATGGGCGTGGACACACCACTCATGGGCGCAATCGTTGCGGGTAAGAACTTGCAGTAACGTTAGGGAGGACCTTGCAGAACACCAGGGAAAGCAAGCAAATACAGGGGGTTGCAAGTCTGAACTCAAGGGGTTTGCTGTGAGATGCTGGCAGCGTGCATAGGGGTTGAATCAGCACAGCCCTCATATTTTCGCCACTGTCCCCCTTTGCCCCCACTGCTTTCTGCAGCCGCTGAGCTGGCTGTGTTTGCCGTGCCATTCAACGTCATGGCATTCCTTCCCAATTTTTATTTTGGGGGCCTCACCGCCTGGATTGGGCAGGACATCCTGAAAGTGAGTGCCAGCACGCCTCGTGGTTGCGCGCAGGCACGCATGAGAGCAGGCAGGCACATTTTATGTGTGGAGCCAAGCATGTGTCCTGGTGCTGTGCTGCTAACCTGCCAGTCATCAACCGTAATCTGCATGCCAACGACACCTGGCATTTGCTCCAGGACTGGTTATTTATTGCCGCCAAGCGCATCTCCGCTGTCGAGTATGCCTTGTTGCTGGCCACCTTTGCGCTGGTGATGGCAACGGGGCTGGAGGCGGGCATTGTTGCGGGCATCGTCTTGGCGGCCCTGCACTTTGCATACAGGTGTGTGCCACGGGAGCTGCGGAGCTGCTCATTGTCAATCCGTGGCACTGCCGGTGTCAGTGAATCTGTGCAGTGCTGCTTGGCTCGCAGCTTTGGTGCCTCTTGAGATGCACACAGGTCTTCATGCGTTCCCCCTGCCTGCAGCTACTCCCGGGTCACCATGACCGCATTCACAGTGGTGCCTAGCCGCAGCGGTGCTGGTAAGTGGTACTGAGCGCAATCAGATTCATGCAGCTTCAGAGCTGCAGAACCTGCCAATAAATTTCTGCCACACCCTTGATTCCAAACATGCAGTACGTACTTTTGACCAGCGTACGGTTCTTGATATGTTCGCGGCCCGCATCACCGCCGTCAGCTTGTCGGGCTACCTCTTCTTTGGCAGGTGGGGATGGGCTTATTGCATGCATATATACACCGCTTGCCTCAGATTTGTTAGGCGAGTGAGCTCAGGTGTTTGACATGATGCCAGCCATGAATGCGTGTATTTCCCTGTCGCGGCGTTTGTGTAATGCGCACCCTGGCCTTCTTGTGTTGGGTCTGCAGCTCTGTGCAGGTTGTGAACAAGGTAGTGGAGATTGCCGACAGCACGCTTCACACACAACCACATTTGGAGCCAGCTGAAGGTCAAGCTCTGGCACCGAAACCAACAGCGTTGGATGGGGAGCAGCAGATGGGGCGGCTGGTCAGCCTGCCCAGCAGCGCCACGCTGTCCAGGACATATGATAATGTCGACATGCTGGCAGACAAACTGGCGGGTGAGTGTCCGCTTTGCCTGCCCTGATGGGATGCTGGCCAGGCACCAGCCACGTGGCTGCAAATTGCTACAAGCGTCATGTGATGTATGCTGGCTGCGAGTTGTTCATGATGGCAGAGCGTGCTTTGCAATCAGAAATAGGAGAGTTTGTTCCGCAATTTACCTTTCAGACATTCCCTGCTCTGGGCTTCCTACACAGGCTGCGGAGGTGCAGCATTGACAAGGGTGGTGGCGGCGCTGGCAGAGTCCCCACGCTTCCTCATCCTTGACTTCAGGCACGCTCTGCGCTGCTTTGTGCGCTGCCATGGAGTCCCAATCCGGATGCACACTTTCCTGCCATTAACCCCGCCGATGAAGGCGTCGCCGCTCTGCAGGTAGATGCAATCCCCAGCTCCTCTCCAGCTTCCTGACTGCAGGAGAGTCCAGGGCCTGGATGCAACTGCCGCTCGCTCCTTCGTCACCCTGCACAACAAGTTACAACGCATGGGCATCCAGGCAAGTCGCAGAGCTCGACCAATATACCACTGCTGGGCAAAGCTTTGCAAACCGCTGAAACCTGCTGCAAAAGAGCAAGTTGCAATAGCCGGAAAAATCAACCCCTTGGCAACACCCGACCTTCACTATTGCACCTGCCGCAGCTCATCATCACGCACATCACGCCCCGCAACGCCCACGTGCGCCAGCTGTTGGCGGCCCAGGGACTCATCCTGTGCCAACCCACAGCTGCAGCGGACGCGCAGGCCGACTCAGGCACGTCTTGCGATCCCTTGCATGCTGACGGGAGAGGCGGGTGCCTGCCGCTGGCCAGCCATTCGCCATGCCTGATACCATGTCCTCCTTCCTGCACCCCGCCATCTGCCTGGCCATTTGTGCTGCACATGCAAGCTGCTGGCCTCTGCAGGGCCCCTCTGTCTGTGGTTCCCCACCATGGATGCTGGCTGCCAGTACTGTGAGGAGCGCTTCCTGGAGGTGGCAGTCGCGCACGGGCTATGTGCACCCCAGGCTCCCTCCGTTAGCTTGACTCAGGTGATCCCAGGGACCTTACAAAGGGAAAGAATGGGCGGGGATTGGCAGGGGATGATGCGTCTCTGTTCTTTATAATGCTGCCTGTGGGTGTGTCAACCACCTAGTTGTCCTGCCTTTCAGGTTCTGCAAGCGCACTTGGAGCTGCCGCGCTGCATCTTGGGGCGGGCTGAAGTCGACTATCACGCTGCGGCAGCAAAGCTGGCACGCTTCACCCGCAAGCAGGAGCTGAGGTAAGGGCCAGTTCGTGTTGATAGTTCCTTGGCCAGTAAACAACCCATCATTGAGGTCTGCTGCATCCCTGATTTTATCCTAGTTCCCTGGCTGTAATCTGCAATGTTTGCCTGCAGGGCTGGCGATGTGCTGTTCTCCCTGGGCAGCCCTGCAGATGATCTTTACGTCATTGAACGCGGCTCAGGTGAGTGATAGCCTTGCGACACACAAGGGGGATGGCCAGTCCTCTCGAAAATGGGAACCTGGTTGAATGTTATTTGCACTGCGCATCACCCGCACCTTTTCTCCCCCTGTGCCTTCTGCAGTGACATGTCAAGTGGATTTCATGCAAAGCACTGTGCACAGCCGGGCACAGATGCCAGTCTTGCCTGCTGACATGCAGCCGCACACCTCAGAGCGGCGCTTCACCTATGGCCCTGGCAGCATTGTGGGGGAGTTGGACTTCTTTCTGCAGCGACCCCGCAGGTCAGTGCACGAATGCTGTGCTTAGCGTTTCATTCATGTGCTCTGCCCGTTGGTGTGAGTGCAGTGCTGTGTAAGCATGATTGAACCTGGCCTTGGCTGTCCTGCCCATTCTTCTTGTGCAGCTTCGCTGCGGTGGTGGACGCGGATGGCAGCACCTGGCGCATCACACGCCATGCATTTGAGGCCATGGCTGTGCAGGACCCGGGATCCCTGGTGCTACTGCAGACCATCATCTTGAGATCCACCTGCCTCTCCGCCAATCACGCCATGGAGGCCCTTCAGCGCAGCAGCAGCGCCGACTGACGCTGGCACAGCACTGCCAAGCGCAGTTTACACTGCCCCTGTATCATTCACAATTGTATCGGTTTCCGGACAGTTTCGCAATGCGTGTTTTGAATCGTTTGGTTTCATATGGCATCGGTCAACGGATGCAGTACGCATAGGCGGTACAGCCTCCCAATTGTAGACTCCATTAGAGCGTGTCCCTGCTGCCACCAAGGTTGGACATTGCTTGTGCTTCCACAGAAACGCTGAAGCAGATCATACGAGCCGGGTGCGGAGGCTTCGTCGGCCGGACCTATCTCGTGTCATGCTGCTGAGCCTTACGCACAATCTCATCATCTGCGGGCAGAAGCCTGCACGGCCCTCTCTGCCGAGGGGGCCGCTTGGTTTAGCAACAAGACGAAGGGCGGTGCCGAGGGTGGCGGCGGCGGCAAGGCAGGACAATGCCACTAACCAATCGGCTAAGACAGAAAGGCGTGTGGGCAGCAGCAAAGAGCATGCCTCACCCCTTCTCTTTGGGCTTGCAATGATGGCAGCAGCAGCTGACGCTATAATGCCTGTGGCTAAGGTGAGCGATGCCCGGCAGCTGTGGTGTGTACCATGCAATCGGATAGGTCGCCATGCCTCTCCCAGGTAGTAACAGTAACTAAACTCCTCATCCGACAAAGTAGCCTGCAATTTCATGTGCAGGAGATGGTGGCGGCGGCTGTCTCCGTCCTGAATGGTGGCAGAACCGAGGGCGGCACCGTCATCATCCGCGTGGAGAACAGTAGCAGCAGCAGCAGCTTCATCCCCAGTGCCAGCCGCCCCACTGCTGCAGCAGAAGTGTCTGCGGCCCCAGTTGTGGGGGCAGAGAGCAGTGGTCAGGTGCTGGCTGCTGCCAGCGTCTCGGGTGCCGGTCGCCAGATGCAAGCTGGCAGCGGCAGGATTGAGCCGCAGGGGGCGCAGGAGGCTGCACCTGGCGCATCAACCATCTCAGCCCCACACGGTGCCCCTGTGGCAGTGCCAGTCGCACCCAGCAGCACCACGCTGCGAATGATGTCTGGCAGCGCACCAGTACGGGAACCGCCCGGCGCCGCGCAGGCTGCTTCCTCTCTTGGCAGCGAGCCTGCAGTGTCATCGCCACCTGCAGCCCCCAGGCAGCCTGATCCAGCACCATCTGCCGCCATCCCTGCAGCATCGGCACCTACATCGGCACCTGCTGGTAGTAGCATTGCTGTCAGTTACGAGGGCCTGTTGGAAGCGTTGACGAGTGCTGCTGTAGAAACGAAGGTGCGCCGCCTGCTGTTACACCATTCAGCCGTAGCGCACACACACTTGGCTTGTCGTAGTGGCTGCACCTCATTTGCAACGGCGACATGGCCACGCAGGCCCGTTATAGCTGCGCTCAAAAGAAAGCAGAATTTGCTCCACTAGACTGGCACTCCCTTCATACCTGCAGGGGGACAGCCGCTTTGACTCGGTGCGCACCCTGCTGTCAGCTTGCCCAGCTTCTGGAGAGCAGAGAGTTACCTTTGCTCAGTACTTGGTACGTACCTTAGCCATAGGGCCAGCACCGCGAGCTTCTTTGCTCAGGCACTTGAACCGTGCACTGTGATGCCAAACTGATACCGCATGCTTGTAGTGTTCCAACTCGCACACAACTGCTCACCGTGCTCCTATTGATATGTATATTTGAGTGGCAGCTGCCTGCTCAAGGCTGCTGGTGCTGCTTTGCCCTGCGTTTTGACTTCTGCAGCTGCGCGGCATTGAGCAAGCAGAGGCTGGTGACAGTGATGACGTTTTCGTGCTAACGCGCAATCTTCTTGTGGTAAGCGGCCGCTGTTGTATGTAATATTCTTGGTTTATGTTGAACCTGGCGGGCTGCGAACCTGGCTACTGCGGCAGACTGGCTGGCCCCTGTCCTTACCTGCTGTGGTGGGAGTAGCAGACTGACTTTGTGCAAAGTTGTGTTCTCACTGATTGGATGCAGAGGGCTCTTGAGGGATGCAACTCGGAGGCAACCAGCGCTAACAACAGCTTTAGCAGCGGTGGCAGCAACACCGCTGCTGCAGTCCCTGACGAGGACACAGGCGGCAGCACGGAGAACAGTAGCAGCAGCAAGTATGAAGAGCTGCTGCAGGCGTTGGTAGACACCGCCGCTTCACCCGAGCTGAAGGTACGGTGGCATTGCTTGTGATGCATGCTGGCTTTGCCTTTTGTTGTCTCTGCTACCCCGAGCACACACGGCATGGCAAGCGATACACTTGCATCCCCAACCCGCTCTCATGCCTGTCTGCAGCTGGACAGTCGGTTTGACTCGGTGCGTGCCCTGCTGGCTGCCGCCCCGCATGCCGGCGAGAAGAGGGCAAACTTTGCACGCAGCCTGGTGCGCCTCTGCAGCTCATCCCATGCAGCTGTTGCTGATGCTGAGAGCCTGGCTACGTCGCACACTACCCACACAGCTGTCAAAAGAGTTCTCTCGTTGCTGGGCAACATTCTCGCACAGCATGCCCTGAATGCTACAGCTGTGGTAATGCCCACCTTTGTGCTGTGCATCCGTGCGCCTCCTGCAGCTGCAAGGCATTGAGCAGGTGAAGGAGGGCGATTACACCAGCCCTTTTGCGTTGGCCAAGGTCTTGCTGGAGGTGGGTGCTCAGGTTGGGCTGGCCCAGCTTGGCTTGCTTGTACGTGCAGGCAGGCCTGCGCGGATCGTGCACACCCATGGTTGCAACCAGGGCCCTTACTTAGTCCACATGTGTGCGGCGGAGCTGGCAGTGGCAACTTCATGATCGGCCAGCCCGTCAGCCTGCTTCAAAAATCAAGATCAGCGATTGCTTAATGCAGAGGGCACTGGAGAATGGCACGCTGGCGCCAGATGCCACTACCGCTGTAGAGACACCCTCTTCCAGCAGCACAGCAGCTGAGGCATCCATTCCAGCACCAGCAGCACGCACTGGCACCAGGAGCAGCGACAAGTATGAGGAGCTGTTGCAGGCGCTAACAGCAGCTGCTGCGTCGCCGGACACAGCAGTGAGTGACAAAGCGCCCAGCGTGCGCCTGTCCCTGCTCCACAACTCCAGCTGTGTGCCGACTCGGTTTATCATATGTTCACGCGCAGGACGACGGTCGGTACGATACTGTGAGGGCTCTGTTGGCTGCCGCGCCACCTGCTGGGGAGGCCAGAGACAACTTTGCTCGCAACCTGGTGCGTGCCTGCTTGCTTAAGCCTCCCAGGCTGTTTATGCCCTCCCGTCACTGGTTCCAGCAAATGTAGCTATTGCTGCCATACATCTGACTGGCAACCATGTGCCTCCATTGCTATCGCAGATGCGGGGCATCGAGGAGGCGGCGGATGGGGACAGCGCCAGTGTCTTTGGGCTGGCACGCTTGTTGCTGGTGGTACGTGAGTAGGGTGCTCTCTCTGACTTGACCCTGCCATTCAATGATGTACAGGCGCTCAATATGGTAGCAGTGTTGCAAGCTCATCTTTGGGCTTCGACCGTGCCCATGCCGCTTACTACTTGAACTGGTCGGTCCCTGGCCGCAGAGGGCGCTGGATGGAGGCTTTGTAACTGCCAGCAAGGCGTAAAGGCAGCTATATCCTGTGAGACGGAGGTGTATTGAATGTGCAGCCCACAATTTCCTCTGTTGCAGTGTTTGTAGTCGCAAAAGTCGCAAACTGTGATGCATGTCAGAGCAGTATCTGACTGCATACATACCACCATGTCCCTTGCATCCCTTCATCCTCCGCTGACTTCCCAGCGACCGGGTTGGGCTGGCTCCCTTGAACCCTGTTTAGTCGTGCGTACATTTATTTCTTGCCGGTATCAAACAATTACCACTATGGGCAGGTTGGGTGAAAACATTGTTGCACAGCAGGAGGCGTTCTGATCGCTGGACATAGACGGCTGCCATGACCTGCTGCCACTATAGCACAGGTCTGGAAGCGACGTCACAAAACACTGGCAGCTTCCTGCCCCGCTTGCGGCCACTTGTAGTATTACCCGCGTCTTCCATGCCTTGAGGCGGTTGTGAAGTTTCAAACTACCCACCAAACACCCGTCCAACAAGTGGTCTGACTGGCGGCAGTACTGCGGGTCTGATGATTTCAGTCATTTGTGCGGAGAACACACCTTTGCTCATTTCGACCGCCCTAAGCGCTCCAGATATGTACAAATGCCGCTGTTGATCTGTGCATTGCCCTGCGGCATGCATTCGTTTCCGTGGTTCGTGCCCTCACGCTCAGCGCTCTCAGGCCCGGCGAGCAGCGCCGACGCCCATGTTCTTGGTAAACGTGTTGACACCTGCGAGACTTGCTAGTGGGGGATGACGAGGCAGACGGCGGAAGCAGGGGGAAGGCAGCGGAGCACCTTAGCCGCAGTAGGGCGATTGAGGAGTGGAACAGACCTCGTTCTGTTGCTGCCGAACGGCATTGTTGCGGGCAGTGATCCAGCACGGCTGCGGTTAGGATCGGGGGTGGGCGAGGGAGCCTTTGCCAGCGTGCACACAGGGGAGTTGCGCCCAGCGCCTGGCGCCGCTTTGCCGGGCAGCCCAGTTGACGCACCACGGCTGGTGGCCGTCAAGGTGCTGCATCAGCGGCTGATTGGGGATTTGAAACAAGTGAAGTTGCTTGTCCAGGAAGCCGAGTTGCTGCGCCGGCTACGGCACAGGTGAATCGCCACGCCGCCGTCGGTTTGGCCGGTGGCAGTGACCCCCACCTGCCACCGTACTGCCTTGCTCAATGAGCATCCCAGGCAATCGAAGGATCCCAGAACACCAATATCACTGGTTTCGTGACACTTCTTGCAGAAACATTGTGGAATTTGTGGGTTGCAGCCGGCAGACAGCCTCCATTTCTGCTAGCGGTGGTGATCATGTGGATGGCGGGTGCCACCCCAGCAGACCACCGACGCTAAGCAAGGCCAGCGTCGAGCAGCTTTATTTCTTCGCCCAGGAGTACTGTGAGCTTGCCGCATTCTGTGATCCCGCAAGGTTCTTCCAGTGCATGATACAGATGGTGTTGGTGTATCCAGCCCACTGCAAACCCTTCCTTCCCGCGTGCCCATGCAGGCGGAGGCGGGAGCTTGGGCGAGCTACTGAGGCGGCAGATGGTCAAGCCCTTCAAACAGCTGTACAGGCAGGCAACCCAGCATCAGCTGCAATCCGCGTGTGTTTGTCTTAACCTCATAAGCGAACTGCAGCATCAGGACTCAGCTGCTGTTGTCGCCACCAATGCCCTGCGGTCCATGCTCGCTTCCTGCAGCAATGTGGATGCGCTACGGTGGAGTCTGCACATAGCTCGCGCCCTGCACTACCTGCATGAGATGCAGCCAGCCATCATTCACCGGGACCTTAAGCTGGACAACGTGAGCGATGCATGCGGTGCACATGACCTGCGGCAGGGCTTCAGCACAGCCTGCTGGTGAAGCAATGTCTGTAGCCTTTACATACGAGGCAACTTGCCGTGCTTGGTTTGCTGCAGTGCTTGTACTGCTCTTGCCATGGATTGGCCGTGGCACTACTCTGCAGGATCTTTTCCTCCGGCGTGCAGGTTGTGCTGACCAGTGCTGATGTGGCAAGCGCTGAGGCCAAGTTGGTTGACTTTGGCCTGGCATGCCATGTTGGGCCGGCCTGGGTTGCTGGCAACACTGCTGTGCCACCACCTCAACCCACTGCAGCTTCCCTGCCCTGCGACACGCATCCAGTCGCGTTTCCCAAGGCTGTGAGCCTGAGCCTGAGTAGCTGCAGCAGCACTGTGGACGCCAAGCTGGATGGCGCTTGCAGCTGCGCGGCTCGGGGGCTGACGGGGCGCACCGGCTCTCTGGGCTACATGGCCCCAGAGGTGTACACCTCCTCCCAGCCATACGGCCCTAGCGTCGATATCTTCTCACTTGGGATGTGCATATACAACCTCTTTGCCCGCAGCATTCCCAGCCTGGAGATGGTGCTCAACAGCCCCAGCCAGGGGTCCGTCAGGGATCCTATGGAGCTGTTCGCTGCCAAGGTGCGAAGAACTTGCAGATGCAGAACAGCTTGTTCTGCCAGCATTGCTGTTTATGCTACGTGTAATGGTGCCCATGACAACCACTTGTTGCGAGGGTGTGCAGGCTGTGCACACCTTCTGTTGCCATCTTGGCTGCTGTACACATGCATGTGTTTGTCCATCCAACGCTGATGCAGGTGGCTGGTGGCTACAGGCCCCCCCTGCCGTCATACATGCCGCCTGCAGTGGCAAGAGTGATAGAAGCCTGCTGGAAGGGCAAGCCCGAGCTGAGGCCCAGTGCCCGCAGCGTGGTGCAGCTGCTGGAAAGCATCTGCAGCTCTGGTGAGTAAGCGAACAGGCAGGCAAAGTTGCAGTTACTGCCACTGCTTGATTGCAGTAGAAATGCTGGCACAGGTAATGTAAGCAGTTCCTAGTCAACCTTTTCTGCAACAGTCAGCTCTATTGTGCCTCTCCGTGTGCTTTGCATGTGCAGGCCAGCTGGGTGGCGGCGTTCAGGACACCCGTGTGCAGAGCTGCAACTGCGGCTGCGCCATAATGTGAATGGGTGCAGTTAGCTTGCTGCAATCATCTGCCTCAAACGCATCCGCTCCTACCCACACCCCGCTCCCACGCCACCACAAACCACCACAACTGGGTGGAAAAAAATTTCCAAAATATGTTACCCGTGTTCTTCAGCGATCTTCTGTGGCACACATGCTGAAACCGGGTTTGGGCGCCGACCAGAAGCACCAATACTGGACTGCGCCAAATCATGGTCTTTTGTGCTTTCTATGTCCTTGAGGCATGCCCCTAGTTGTTTTCGTTTTGGAATCACTCTTTCTTGGAATCACTCTTTCATAGGCTCCCCTCATGATCTCGCCTGCGCCATATTTGCCGCAGGTTAGCTTCAGTCTCTGCTTGAACAGCATTGATGAGCGTTCTTTTGTTGTTTGCTGTTATTCAATGCCTAGGACTTCAACTTTGCGCAAAAGATTGAGACGGCCTCTGCATATTCCACTCGTCGCTGCGCCTTGTACCCTAAAATACCCTTTGCCCCCGCGCGCACGCGCGCCCCCCC
>JAAMXP010000003.1:17562-36999 GCA_019693395.1 Ettlia oleoabundans
CCCCCCCCCCTTTCCATGCGCAAATGTCGTAATGTCAGCAATCTTGAGCGCATGCTGTCACAGGGGGTTGAATGCAGGAGCGCAATGCTGAGGCAGGCCGTTTGGCAGCTAACCCGCCGGCCAAACACTTGTAAATGTTCAACGTGAAAGGCAATTGCGCGAAGAAGGTCAACAATCAGGGGCGCGTGGGGTGGATGCATGACTGTGATTGCCAAGTGGAATGAACAAGGGTTGGATAAAGGTCAGTCGGGCGGCAGCATCCACTGCTAGCCAGCGGAGGCCTCTTCATTCAACTTCTGGGCTACCTGGGCAACATTACCTGATTGAATTCCGCCTGCAACTGCCTCCAGTGCAACGTGTATACTGGCCAGTGTAGCAATCCAAGTCGGCGGAGGGCAAACAACCGAGTGGCCCACCCACAGTCGCGGCTGGTCGCCGCCCGCCAGCTGGCGTTTTACAGGTGCTTACTCAGTGTGCGCAACCCACTCATTTGGATCTTCTGCCCCCTTGTTTTAACATTGCCTCCCTGCACGGCCGCTCACCTTTCATCCTGGGCTTTGACTGGCGTAACGTTGCACCGTGGGGTCGCGGACGCTCTTCATCGACCTTTCTCACGTTTACCAACACGGCAGTCCGCGGCAGCAAGCTTAGTAGCCGCAGTTCAGTTCGGTAGAGCGACGCCAGTAGGAGCACAGGATGGGGTCCAGGCGACAAGACTATGATTATTTAATCAAACTATTGCTAATAGGGGACAGCGGTAAGTTGCGAAGGCGCAGTCCGCTTGCTGCTTCTGCCGACAACGATCCGCGCGGTTCATTCCGCCTCACACCCTCCTCGCGCTGCTGCAGGCGTGGGCAAGAGCTGCTTGTTGCTGCGTTTCGCTGAGGACAGCTTCACGTCTAGCTTCATTACCACCATTGGGTGAGGCGCAGACGGCTCAGTTGGTTTGGCGGCAAAATTGTCTGCCTCAATGCGGCCTTTCTGTGCAACTGTTGTGTGCAAGGCGCTGATATGTACAGACTTGTTGTGCAGCATCGACTTCAAAATCAAGAAGGTGCTGATCGACGGGAAGTGGGTCAAGCTGCAAATATGGGATACGGCGGGACAGGAGCGCTTCCGCACCATCACCAGCGGTGCGTGCATGGCCCTGCAGATCCCTGCAACTCCTCTTGGCTTGCAGCATCAACAACTTATTCAGAAGCAATCAAAAGACCTCTGGAACATATTGTGATGAAAACTTCTGTCAGAGCCGCGTTGGGGCGGCAGGGCGCCGTTAGCCAACCTCTTCAGCTGCAGTTCATTCAGCAATGCCAGGGGAATGTCACATGTTCTGGCGTCCTCGCTGCTCCGCCTTCTCCCACTTGCCGGTCTTCCTGCTGTGATAACATTCCCTGAATTCTTCCTGCAGCCTACTACCGTGGTGCCATGGGCATCCTGCTGGTCTATGATGTCACGGATGAGGCATCCTTCAACAACATCCGCAACTGGATGAAGAACATTGAGCAGCACGCCAGCGACAACGTGATCAAGGCAAGCCCAACGCAGGGCTGGTGCAGTAGTTGTAGCGGTTGAGGGTGGAGGGGACGTATGCGGGGCAGCGAATGGAAGAGTTGGCGGCTGCTATTGCTGGGATCGCCGGATTGGTACCAGATCAGTGGCCTCAATTGCCTGGTTGAAGGGGGTCAAAAGCATTGATGTGCCACCTAGAAGGCATGCTTGAGGCTCTTGGAGGTCATGGCGATCAACTAAACCTTACATCAACCTCCGCTCCCGCCCTCCCAAACCATGCCTGATGCACCGCAGGTGCTTGTGGGCAACAAGAGCGACATGGATGAGAGCAAGCGAGCAGTGGCATACAGCCGGGGCCAAGCGCTGGCAGACGAGTTCCGCATGCAATTTTTTGAGACGAGTGCCAAGAACAACACAAACGTGGATGAGGTGTTTCAGGTGGGTGGAGAGGCCTCTTGTTGGGCTGACCACTGCGGCCATGATTGTTGCGTGTCGGTGAACGCCTGCACATCCCCCTGGGTGGCTGCACCTCAGCTTCGTGTTTGTGCCCTCCTGGCTGTGTGCAGTCGGTGGCACGGGACATTATGATGCGGCTCAAGGACACACAGCCAGATGCAGGGAGCAGCGGCGGCAGCGGCCCCAGCCTGCGGGTTGGCGCTGGGCCACGCAAGGCAGCAACCAGCAGCAAGGGAGGTTGTTGTTGAGCGCGGCGGCGGGGCCTGGGGAGTGTCACGTTTGTTGCACTCAAATTCTGCGCTGCTGTTTGCTTTGTTCACCTTGCAACCTGTACGTTTTGTGCCGGACGTGTCCCTATCTGTTATAACAATTCTTTACACGCCATGCGTGGGCACGTCTGCTGGTATTCTACAAGTTTCCCTTGTAACACATTCACCTGCTTGATTAAGCCAGCATCAGGACAGCATATTGATTGAAAAACAGCAATGCTGGAACGTCACAAGAGTTTGAGAGTAGCATATATCAAACAAGTTGCAGCAGTAACAAGTGCCTGTGCTTGAACATGACTCCCTATCACCAAAGGTCAGCTCTCAAAACGTCTATTCCTGGGATGCCAGCACATGGCGCACGGTGGTGGCCAGCCAGAACATGTCCTGCCCAGCTGCCAATCCACTGTTGAGCTGTGCAGCAGCCTGTTTGATGATTAGCGCGTCAGTGAGCTCCATTCCATGGCCAGCACCACCCCTCCAATATGCTGAGCACTGGGCGGCATAGTCCACCCACTCCATGAGCGTGCGCCACAGTGGCATGAGGGCATCCGCACTGGCCAGCACAGGTTGCAGCAGGCCATAGCTTTGAAGCTGGCCCAGAGATCCCACCACGCTGACAAGATCCCGCATCGGACTGGCGGCCAGGCTGCCACCCTGCTGCATTGCCTGCCCCTGCGCTGACAGGACCATTGAAACAGCAGGCAGCAGTACACACAGTAGATGCGGGTGGCTGATATGAAGGGTTGCCAATGCCCAGAGCACCTTGGCAAGACTCCCCAGGGATGGGGGTACATGTAGCTTGTCCTCCGTGTTCTGCTGGACCTGATCAGGGTACAAGTTAGCCAGCAGGCAGCAGGAGGCGGCATCAAGAGTTTGCTGGGATGGCTGGAACCTGTATGCTGCAAAGCAGTGCAGCACATTTGCCACGCCACTAGCGCTGTAAGCATCGCTGTCCTGGCGGAGGTGCAGCTCAAGCTCTTCAAGCGTTTCATCCCTGCAGCAATGACATACGCTGAGATTGGCAGATCAAGCTGGAACAATGGTTGCATTGGCAGGACAGTAGCTGTTCAATACAGCAGAGCTAGTGATAATGCACCTGCCTGCGCACCGGTACCTCCTGAATGGTCAACTGGCACTCACGTCAAAACGGCGCCTGGTGTACTGATCAGGCTGCCCAGCGCTCCGCAGATGCTGGCCACGTGTCGTGCCGTCAGCACCAAACCAGCCGGCATGGCTCGTGTGTTCAGGCGCGCTGACATGGCCAGCCTGACTCGCAGCACCGTGTCTAGGGAATCAAAGAAAGCACAAAGGATCTCCTGGGGCAGTGCAGCCTCTGGGTACCGGGGGCTGCCTCGCAGTATGCGGCGCAGGGCGCAGACCTGCAGCAAATGTGCATGCATGTGTGGGAAGCGCCGGTTGAAGGCGCTGAGTGTTGCATAGCTGGGAGGGCATGGGGAGGTCTGGTGCCGCATCATTCCCAGCCAGTGACAAACAGTGTGCATCTGACACGCAATCTTGCACACAGTGCTGGTTGCTTCACTTACCAAATCTGACAGCTCATGGCAGTTGAAACTTGCCAGCACAAGCTCTCTGCCGCCATGTGTGTCATCTGCACCAGCCCCATCCTCGTCACCACTGAGGGCGGCGTCTGCTGTTCGCGTGCTGCCAGCACCCAAGTGGGAGAGGAGCGCTGCCAGAATGTGGGCTGAAGGTGCATAACCGAGCAAGGCCAGGCCAGTAACATAATAGCATACCTCCTGCATTGCTCCATTGTATGCCATCAACAACAGTCAATAGCAAGGTGGATGACAGGCAGGTGCCCAGGCAGCAGCATGGCAACGGCACAATTGCAGAGGATTCAGATCCACCCTCGTAGCGAAGCACGACAAGCAGGCAGGGGCAGCAAATGCCTCAGCTGGCACAGCAGCAGGTTACACAACTGTGCATGTAACAGCTTGCCTGAGGCTTGGCCAGCTGCAGATGATTTACCAAAGAAACACCTAAATCATCCAACACGTTCGCATGCAGGGCATGCTTGGTGCACCAATAGCAGCGCGGCTGGAAGGCAAGACGGCCAAACGCCAGGGTGATGAGGCCCGCTCCCTGAGGTGTGGGCTGTTCTACAGAGCTGCTCAGCCTGCATGCAAGGATAAGGCAGCGCCAGGGGACAGCGCCAGAAGTCAAGCATTTGATGGCAACGCACGAGACCATGCACTGTTTATTGACCTCCAAGGATTGGGCTTGGGTTGTCCATGGGTTGCATGCGCTCTGTGCAACAGCCTCACCGGCATGCAACAGAGGCAGCCACGGCATGCAACAGCCTCTCGTCGCGGAACGGCGTAGTGCTGATCTTGGTGCAAGCGTGGAGCACCTGCATGCGTTAAGGGGACGAGCATGCCATGACACTGAATGCCAAGAGTGCAGGTGCACCCCGCCTGGCTTACAGGACACCCGCACAAGGTTCTTGCATCAAGAAATCGCAACCTTCCGAGGTGCACCCACCCAGCAACGCAATGCCGATGCTAACCCTCCCACCTGTGAAAGCCCCTGGAAGGTCATGCCGTCGGCTACATCTGCCGCAGCTAGAGCCAAGCGAGGCAGAAGATCTGGCACTTCCAATGCCAAATTCAGCTCCTCCAGTGGGTGCCTGCTGCTGATCTCCCCAAAAGCCCAGAACGCAGTGGCAATGCCCTGAACCCCGGGGCATTCGTGGAGGAGCTCAGTGAAAAGAATTCACAGGCACAGCAGCGCTCCAGGCGGCATCATATGCATGTCCAGTATTAGCTTAACAGTCCATCACGCCGGCAACAAGCTGGGTGATACCCTGGCTAGCAGCGACAACTTGCCTGTGCGTCCATGCTGGGCAACGTTGTCAATAGCGCCTCAAACAGCTGCGGCTTAAGCGCCAGCAGCAGCGGGTACAAGCATTCCTCCTTGCCAAAGGCCCACAGCACCTGTGTCATGCCTCGGATGTCAAACCCACTGCGCCCTGGCGCTGCTTGCCGGGGATCGGGTGCAGTGCTGGCATGGTGGGTGCTGCCACCGTGCCGGCTGATACCTTGCAGCGCAAGACGCAGTGGCGCATGCAAGGCCTGGAGAAGCGGGGGCGACAGTGCATCCAGCTTGCACAGCGCAGCCAGGATGTTGCTGGTGCACTGTGGGTTGAACTCTGGCGCCTGTGCTGCAAGCGGGACCTGATCTAGCAGCCAGCACCAGGCAGGGGCACCAAGCAGGGCCTGCTCCCTAAATGCTGCTTTACTGGGTGCAGCCTCTGCCAGCTGTGCTAGACGGACGAACACGGTGGACAGATTAATGCAGTCCAAGCTCTTCCAGCAATCCGACAGTGCGTCAAAAATGTCCTGCACAGAAGGGACAGATTGAAGCTGTTTGAGTTTGCGTCTGAGTCAGCACCAGGTTGATTGCAGCTACATAGGCTCTAGAACTGGGCTTTGAGATTGGGCAGCGTCGTTCAGCTGCTGCAGTCACCTCACCTGCACATTACCGGCGTGGCGGATGCGGTTGTTGAGCTGGCGGCACGTTGCCGCCTCTCCAGCACGGAACACTGTCGCACTGTGAGCTGGCAACACCATATGTGGGCGGCGATGCGTGACGCAGCCGTTGCTGCTAGGACCCATTCTGCCTTCTTCCTTGTCTCTCTGGGCCTGTGGAACATTTCCGCGATTGCCACTGACCAACACACTGGCTGGGCTGGAGACACAGGCTTCAAGATCAGATGGCGGCGGCAGCAAATGAGGCGCCAGCTGCATGTCCAACCGGGTTATCAGGCCATTGCTAACGTGCTGATCTTGCCAGGGTTGAGGCAAGCTCGGCAAATATCGTTGAAGCAGTCGGTTCCCCTCGGGTCCTGCCCAATCCTGCCGCGCCCACTGGGGCGGAGGGTGGGGCAACATATCAATGCTTAGGTGCAGGCAAAGTGCAGGGAGCTCCTCGAGAGACTGGTTTGAGCGGGGAGCAGAAAAGAAAGGCCAGCAGTCCAGGCAGGGCGGCCACAAACGGGAGTAGCTTTGTGAAGAAGCATGTTTTGAGTAAAAAGATCAAGACCCGTCCTGGGGTTTAGGCCTTCCTAACCCACGTGACACCGGGGAGAGCTTTGGTGCCAGGTGCCGCCGTCATGCCTGGCCCCTATTCTCTCGGCAATGCTCCCTTTGGACGTGAATCTGCAGTCATGGGTTGAGCTGTGGGATGCTTGTGGTTGCCTTTCGCTTGGAGCATGGAAACTCTGCTGGTTGCGCTGTAATGCACACTAGCACACCAACCCACCCCTGCTTAGCCAGCTCACCGACTGCTTCCGTCCGTGGGCATCTGGTTCCCAACATCCACGCCACCTGCAACCTGCTGCAGTGCACAGTTTAACTAATCCGTGCACAACATTGGTGGCGGAGATTGTTACCGACACCGGCAGGAAATACAGGTGTGGCAGCTGCAGAAGCCAAGGATTCACGCACGAATGAGCTGCTCCATGCCCGCTGCCATGGCGCCACCTCCTTCATGATTTTGTTTTCTTTAGATCGAATTTGTAGTTGGATCTCGTCAGGTAGATCTCTCTAGATGTTCCTCAGCATTGTGATGTCTGAAAGCTTTGCAGCAAGATGCAGCCGCGCTGAGGTCCCTAGCATCGCGCCGTCCTACCCAGCCCGGGCTAGATAGGACGGCTTGCCTGCTTGAAGATACACAACAAAGTGATACCGCGAATCAGGCGAGGGCATGTGGCAGTCGGCTGTCGCGCTGTGGCCGCCATTGTCCTTCCGCCGCCGCCTTCGCCCTGGCCGTGAAGTGTTGTACATTCCGCCAGGCACGGTCCTTACCTTGATGAATACTCAGCTGCACGCTCACCTTACCCCTTGATGCTGCAGTCAATTATGCTCGATTACCCGGTTGGGTTGGTGCTTGCTGCAGCCAGCGTGGCGGCCTGTTCCGTCTGGTTGCACCGAAGTGCATTGCAATCGCGCAGCAGGCGGCCCGCTGCTGCAGCCCTCGGCGCCGCATTCCTGACCAACTGCATGGTGCCACTATTCTTTGACAGAACCACCGCCTATGTCACACGAGGGATGCTGGCTTTCATACTGCAATGGCTGGCAAACTCCAAGGCACTGGCATTCTACTGTGGCCGCGGACCGCTGGCCATTCAGCGTTGGACATGGCCTCAGTTCATGGCGCTTTATGCGCTGCCCCTCCTACCAGCGGATCCAGGGGCACTCGCCAACCGTACTGCTACCAGCAGTGCAAACCTGCTGGCTCGCTGTGTTGGGAAGGCAGGCATAACAGCAGCAGCACTATTTGGGTTGGCCTGCACCCCGCCCCAGGTCGTGAAAGAGGTGTTGTGTGTGCTCGCCATGTACGGCTGGCTGGGTAAGTTTGGTGTGCAGGGTGCAGCAGCTGCCTACTGCTTGATTGTAGCCATGCCATCATACCGGCATGCTGCCGTTGCGCAGTAGGGAAGTAAAACTTCACTGTTGTTGCATGTGATTGTTTCTGTCTTCTTAGTGCAGCTTGAACTGTCCCTGGTTTGTTCTGCCTGGCCTGACAAGCTTGTGCTTTGCTGCAGGCCTTGCAATGGACGGCATGGGGAGCCTTGCTCTTGCTCTGCTTGGGTTGCACTTGGTGCCCAATTTCCAACTACCCTGGCACGCGCTGTCGATTTCAGCTTTCTGGGGCCGCCATTGGAATCTCGCGGCCAGCAATGCTGTGCGAGTGACAGTCTATGAACCCATTGTGGAGGGTGCCTGGGTGCGGCAGAGCCATCCGTCAAAGGAAACCGCAGAGGCTGTGGCAGCAGCAGGCGGAAGCCCAAGGCACCTGCACCTGCAACAGGGAATGCATCCAAGGCAGTCTTCGTCTAGTGGGCGGCCTCCCAGGTCGGCGCTGGCGCTGTGTGCTGCGTGCTTTGTCAGCGGGGTGATTCATGAGGCGATCGTGTGGTACATCAGCAGCACAACAACAAAGGGTGCCTGGTTGACATTTTTTACACTCCAGGTGCGCAGGACGCTACGTGGTTCAACAATGGCACTGCGGACGTGGGCTATTACAGAAATGCGTTGCTGCTGTTTGAAAGCACCGCCCCACTGTCCCTCTTGTGTGTAGTCCTTGCCCTTGCCCTAGCTGTCATGCGTGGTTTCTGCTGCAGGGCCCAGTTATCCTTGCGGAGCGCATGGTGCTAAGTTGGCTGGGACGGGCTGGCATCAAGTTGCCCGCACTGCTGCGTGTGGCTGCCACGCTGGGCATGCTGCTCATCCTGTCCCACTACCTCTTCTTCTTGCCCGTTGAGCGCGTCCCGCTGGTCCATGTGTTTTTGGCACGCATGGGCAGGCTGTTTGGTGCCTTTCAAGTTGCGCTGGATGGCCAATAGTGAGTAACAGCAGTAGCACTGGGAGCGGTGCTCAAAGTTAGCAGTGGACTCGTGGTGCAAGGCCGCTTTCTGCAATGACAACGCTCAAGAGTCTGATGCTTCATTGTGAAGCATCTGCTATTACATGTGGTTTATTTTTCTTTTTACACTTCAAAACCTTTGACTAATTTTAAATTTCGTTGCCCATATTCACGCCTTAGCCCATGCATTCACAGCAGCCCCATCATGCCCTCTTTATATGGGGCAATGGGCGGATCTCCTGCCCTTCTTTCAGTAACCCTCTCACTGTTCCCGGCGCTCCAGCAATAGGCACTCCTCTTGAGCTCAAGCTTGCGCAACATCGTCTACGCAGGCGCAGGCCTACTAGGCGCAGGCGTCCAACGGGTTTCTGGCAAGGCTTCTTGAGCAACCTGATATCAGCACTACAAGTTAGCAGTGTCAGCAGCCCTGCCAGTATGTTTCTTGCTTTTGCAGGCGCGCGCAGCAGCTCTCAACGCTTCTTGCAGCATGGCAGGTGCGGTAGCCGTCAAAGGGTTGCCGCCCAACCCTGAGGAGCCATGGCCTGGTGGCTCGTCTGCCGAGCAGAAGAAGCCATCATCAGTGGAAGCGGATTGGCAGCCTGCTGAGCAAGCCTACGGCAAGCTGGGAGCTTGCGCTGGGGCTTGTCTTGCCAGTATGCGGGTTGCGTGGTGCAGAACTGGCAGTTCAAGGCTGGTGTACATCTGCTCCACAGCCACCCGCCTTTGCCAGATTCATTGGAGTTCCGCTAACTTACCTACTGCAGGGCTGGCAGGCGTTGATGGTGTTGGCGGGCTTCAACCCTGATGCCGTGCCTTCCTGCCTGCGCCCCGCAGCAGCACCCACAGCCACTCACCCATGCGTTCAAACGGACTAAAGTGTGCAGCCACTGTGGCAGCAGGTGATTCGCTGCTCAATTGCACCCTAGCTGAGCAGGCAGCAGCAGGAGCAGCACCTGGTGACAGTAGCGCTGGTCAGGCTCCCAAGGTGGCTGCGAGCAGCCTGGCTGATCTCCTGTCAGACCCTGCCATTCAGTTGCTGGGTACAGACACGGTGCTGGCGGAGCTTCGTTGTGGCTTGGCCCCGCTGCTGCACTACCGCCCATGCACGCGCCAGCGGGGCGCGGCAGGTGTTGCCCACATCCTGGGCCCTCTTCAGCTCATCTGCCAGGCACGTTTCGTAGTTATCAATGCCTGGTTGCTGAGGGGATTACCTGGGCATCACCCAGCACCCAACGCTGAACTTCCAACCTCTCATCCTGGCACCCAGAGTGGTTCCATGCCAGACCATGCAGCACCTACCTGCAGCCCAAGTTGCACCCTGTCCGCCTAGTACTGCCTGCAGGAGTGCATGGGTCGCAACTCACTGACCTGCGATGCCATTGGCCACTGGTTCTTTCTTCACACGCGTATCAGAGAGGCTGGCATTGGCCGAGTGCAGGACAGCCTGCTAATCGCGGCGGCTGCCTTTAGGCATGGCAACGCCAGTGTGCTCAACAGCGAGGTGGATGCTTCCCGCCACTGCTTGCGGCATCAACTCGGTAATTTTCATGTCATGCCAGTGGTGTGTGTATGGGTACCCATTGTGGGCACATCACCGCAATGGCTGCCTTTGGGTGTTGCTGTCAAAGGCATGAAGCACAGTCACCCATGTGCTGCTGCCGTTTGACTGCAGACACTGGCCAGCATGCGGACCGTGCTTGCGACAGCTCGCTTCCAGCCTGCCCACCACATCCAGTTTGGCAGCATGTGTGTGGAGCGCCTGTTGCGTTTGAGCCATGCCGAGCCTGGCTCAAGCTGCAGCACCTTGCAGAAGTGGTAAGCCCCTTCCTGCTACTGCATGATTGATTTGATAGGTTTATGGCAGCCAATGCACTTTCTGCATACCAACGGGGTGTTGGGCATAAGAGAAATTATCTATGACGAAAAATGGCTGGCACCTCCACACATAACAGCAGCATGTCACAACCTGCACCGCCGCTGTAGGTGGAGTCCCTGAGCATCCTGCGCTGCTGCGATGCTCCATCTGCCGCACACATGGACAATCTTGCGCCCTCAGTGGCTCGAAAAGTGGAGGGCAACGCTTGTCAACTGGATGTGCGCAGCTCATTCAGCTGGCCAGGGGAGGACTCAAGATGTGGAACTTTGCACAAATGTAGTGTCTGGATTGGCAAGCAACAGAAGCATGCTGGTTGTACACCAATGAGTCAACCTCTGCATGTTGGTGCTCTGGTGATTTCAAGGTCGACGGTCCAGGTTGATGATCAGCGTCCCTGTGATTGCAGCTACTGCCATGGTTATAACCAGCACATTGCTGGCTGCGACTCCAGCATGGCACTTGCACAGGCATTGTACGGGCTGCAGCCCTGGCAGAGCAGGAAGCTGGCATTGGCCCGGCAAAGCAAATACCATGTCAAACGTGCTGTGCCGTGCTGTTGTCATGTCGTACAGTTGTCCCATCAATGATTGCGGTGAATTGCTGTTTTCTGGATTGGTGTCACATCAGCATCGCAGTAAGTGCGATGTTATGCTTTCTGCTTTGGCGTGCATGTTGCACATGCAGAGCAAAACACATTCAAACAAGAGCTGGCAACTGATCCTCTTTCACGTGTTGCAGGTGCGCCTGCGCTTGCAGTCAACCAACGAGAAGCAGCACATTGCAATCTTCCTGCATGACCCCGGGAAGCACATGCTGCTTAACGGGGCGCGCGGGGGGGCGCTGGTTCCCAGAGGCGGGCCTGGAGCGCATCCTGCAGGCACGTGCGGACGAGGGCCCAACAAACATATGGGTTTCCAGGGCGGTTGCACAGTTGCCAACGCAGTTTGAACTGGAGGGACTGCTGATGCCAACCTGAGCCAGTGGTGATTGTAGAATTTCACTGCGGTTCTGTAACAGCCCCTTCAACTGTGTGACGCGCGCATGAAATCTTATCACCCTTGCTTCCCCTCTGCCCTACCCAGCTGTGGATAGCAGGGTGGCACGTTGTGCACCTGGACTCCCAGACCTGCCTGCAGCTGCCAGGCAGCAACCTTGCCAAAGAGCCGGTGGCACTGATGCTGGAATAGCATGTGCGCAGCAGTTTTTGTTTTGTGTCCTAAACGTTTGTACAGCGTGAGCATGAGCATCGAAAATGCCAGTGGGCAAGCAAGGCCACATCAGCAGGCAACAAGGGCTGGACTCAACGGTTAATATTCGCTTCCCACCAACCCAAGTCAGTGCTGCTGCCTCCCTGCCGTCCTGGCTGCCCAGAACCCTTCCGCTGCTGCTGGTGCTTGCTGCTAGGCCCACCCCTTGTTTGTCTTCTACCAATCCTGCCAGTTGCGGCCCCTCGTGCTTCGCTGATGCCTGTGCTGCTGCGCTGTGACGTGTCATACCATCGCTTCTTTGCTTGCTCAGCTCCCTCGTTTTCCTGTTGCCTGCCAGTCTGGCTGTTGCTACGATTCATCCTACTTTTACCGGCAGCCTTTGGCGGCGCTACCGCATCGTCAGGTTGAAGCAGCGATGCTGGCATGTATCGTGGCGTGCCTGTGGCAACAGGTCGCACAGGGGGCAGCAAGTCAAGTCATGTTTGCAGATCCTGCAAGGCGGCAGCTGGACAGATATGTGTGCTCTGCTGTTAACGTGGACTCCTGATGTTTGGCACATTTGGCAGTGAGCCAAACAAACTGTGAAACCGCACAAGCTCTGCTCCACATGTGTCTCACCTTGCTTTGCTGTGGCATCAGGCGACGGCTTTGCTGCTGCTGCGGCCATGATGTCCGGCAGCAGCGCCATGGCAGACGCCATCAGGGGTTGGAACAGGTTGGCATCACGCCTGTCGCATGCTGCTAGGTTGAGGAACACACGTAGCACGTCTTGGAAATCAGCTGGCCCGCCGTCAGCCGCGGGCAGGTCCTTGCCTTGTAAGATGCTGGCCATCAGCCGGCGGTGTGCATTCTTGGTCTGCAGAGGGCACAAGAAAGAGGGCGCATGTCTGGTGATTGGCCGGCAACTATTTGTCGAGCCAGCCCAACAAGCACGACTGTTCTTGAACGGCTTGACCACAGCCTTTCACTGCTGGCCCTGCTACCCCTAGGCGGAAGGGCCCTTCCGCACCCCCCCTTGACATTGCTTCTGCGCGCTAACCCACTGCAGTGCCTAAGTAGAGTGGGGACCCACCTTGCGATCATCCACAGGGTATCCCGCTTTGACCAGCGCCTGCAGCTTGGAAAGTTGCAGGGCGTGCAGTATGTCCCCACGCTGGCGTGCAAGGCTCAGAACTGCACGCTTCATAGCACCTGCAGGCAGGCAGCAGAAAGAGAGCAGTGACGCTACAGCAAAATTATCATGATCAGCACATAGATGATTAAGGCAAACAAAACAAGTTGCAAGTTATCATGTCCCAACCATAAAAGGGAAGCAACGGCTGGAGGTGGACACCAAAGCAGCGGCAGGGGGTGCGCACCCGGGTTGCTGTCCAGCGCCTCTGGCGACACGCCTGGATCTGCTGCGTAGTGGCCTTGGTCATACACCTGCCTAAGAAACCGAACCCACACTTCCCTCCACTGGTCATAGCTGGCAGCGGTGGCACTGGTGCTGCTGAGGGCAACGAGGTCGCCGGCAGCGCTTCCGCCATTGCTGCGGCCACCGCTGCTGCTGGGCACCGAGGTGGAGGACGCAGCGCCTGTAGATACCGATTGCCTTGCGGCTGCTGGCGTGTGCAATGCCGGCACACGAAGCGCGTCTGGCAAGCCGCACCGAGCAGAAGCCACATGCAGCCGCTGCATGTGAGCAGCAACGCACCGGATCGACATTATATACCGGAGCATTTCTTGACTAACGTACAAGGAGCACTATCAAAGAACTCAGGGAGAAACCCGGTTGAAAGGTGCTGTGCTGCGCTGAACCTAGCATGACATCAACAACTCTCCTTTGTTTCGTTGCCTTGGTAGTTCTGTATGGTTTCTCACGATCAGCCGTAATTCTCAATGGCCAGGCCTGCACAAAGCGCAGCTGCGTCATTGGCAGTGCCAGATGAGGTTGCTCTGACGTTAGCGCAGACACAGGAGCAGGTTGGCCGACATGCGATATTTTCGCAAGGAGTAGTGCTGCAGTCCCTGCCAAACTCGCGATTAAGTTGCCGACCCGCTGGGCGACGGTGCAGCCGCCTGCCGCGGGTCTCTTCAGCAGCTGCCTGTATTCAATTCAGTCGATGCACGCTGTTCTAACAACCCGCAATGCAGGCGATGGCGTTGAGAGAGGTGGCGGCATGGGGTCAGAAGTTGCAGCAGCTGGCAGAGCTGCAGGCAGCGCATGCCTCTGCCGCATGTGCGCTGGCACCGCTCCAGTCCGTGTGCATGGAGGCGCTCAGCAAACGCAGCCCAGGTATGGACCTTGGCCTCCCATACATCTGTGTGACGACTGGTGCTTAACAAAGCACAGGAAGAGGCAAGAAGGCCCTCCTGCAAAGCAAGCCTTGCGATGACCTGCCTGTTCAACTCCCCCCTGCCCCTTCCACCCGGGAATTGTCGTGCAGCGCTGGCGCCTGCAGTGCCGCTGATAAGTCAGTCACTGGCAGCATACCGGCGTGCAGAGGCAGCACTGGCAGCGCAGCAGGCGGAGGCAGTGGCTGGGCTTGCGGCGTTGAGTGAAGTGCTGGCGCAGCATGGGGAGCAGTGCGGGGCTGAGGCGCGCCTGCTGGCTCAGCAGCCGCGATGCCTCGAGCTGGTAAGTGCACAATGCACAGGCTCGTGTGGCGGCGTTTGACAGGTTGCGAGAGGCATTGTGTATGCTGCTGTCAGCTCCGCACTGTGGCCCAGCCTGAGGGCGCTGCCAGTGGCCTGCACACCATGTATGTGCTATTGCTGGCAGCGAGATGCCTCCTGCCATGCGTCCTGCTGTGGCAACGATGTGATGCCCACCTCTCGTGCTCCAGGCGGTTGAGCGTCAGCTGCTGTGCAACATCCAGGGCGAGCTGGCTCAGCGTGCACAGCGCATCGCCGCCAGCAGGGGACAGTTTGGCAGCCTGCCCCCCTTCTCGCATGCCCTGGAGCAGTTGAAAGCGGAAGCTGCTGCAGCGCTGATGCAGCTCGAGCAGCAGCGGCAGCAGCAGCAAAAGCAACAACAGCGGCAGCACCAGGAGCAGCAGCAGCAGTTGGAACAATATGATGCCGCAGCTGTAGCGGCAGCCGCACCCCCCGAGCAGTCTGGTGCGCCGACCCAAATGCCACCAGCATCCTGCCCTGTACCCCTTCCGCGGGAGCAGCAGGAAGCTCGACAACAAGAACGCCAGCAGCAACAGCAGGTGCAAGCACAGGTGGCGGTGCAGCAGGTGCAGGCGGGGGTCCAGCCAGGCTTGCAGCCTGGGGATGTGCAGCTGCTGGCCTCCAGCATGCAGCAACTGTCCAGCCAGCTCCAGCAGCTGCAGGCCCTGCTGCTGGGCCAGCAACGCCAGTGGCAGCAGCAGCTGGAGCTGCAGGCGCCGGTGCTACACTTTTTGCATCAGTTGCTGCCAGTGCCGCTGCCACCCGCAGTGCTGCTTCAGTGGCAGCAGCTGCAGCCACCGCAACCACACCAGCTGCCACAAGCACCATTGCTGCAGCAGCAGCGACAGCAGCTGGAACAGGCTGCTCCTACAGCCACAGCGCCAGCAGTGCTGCAGGAGGTGTCGCCCGTAAACATACCCCGCATGCAGACGCAGCATCACCAGCCGGTGCAGGCCTGCGCACTGGGATCAGCGGTTTTAAGTGCGGCAGCAGCTGCAGCGGCTGCCGAAGCTGAGGCTGCTGCTGCAGCCAGCCTGCCCCTAGCAGCCAGGACAGGCGGCGGTGCCATTGGCACGGCGACGGTCGCTACCCCCCTTGCAGCATCCCCGGGATCGGGCCGAGCCGCGGGCCGTGCAGCGCCACTGGCAGAAGCAGCAGAGCGGGTGGCATCAGCTCCAGGGATGCAACATGAGCGAGGGCCAGCCGCGGTGGTCCCCCTCCTCACCCTGGCTGAGCCGTTGGGCAGGGATGCCAAGGCAGCAGCCACAGCAGCAGCGGTGGCAGCAGAAGGAGACACGGCGTTGCATGCCGCGCTGCGGGGCGATGCTGCACCCAGCAGTAGCAGCGAGGATTGTGCAGCGGCGGCGGCCGCGGCTGCAGTGGCAGCTGTGCTTGCTTCCGGGCTGGCAGGCAGCCTGCAGAAGACGACGGCAGCAGCAGAAGGCGCAGAGGGTGAAGCCGAGGAGGGGTCTGGTGCGGGCAGCGCCTCACCAATGGCTAGGCCGGAGCAGCAGCAGAAGCTGATACGAGGCCTGCATTCGCTGCAGCAGCCAGCAGCTGCAGCGGGTGGCCACTGCTCCGCCCCTCCGGTGTTTGCGTTCCCGCATCTGCAGTTGCCGGCGTCCCAGCATCTGGGTTCGGCATGCACCCCCTCGTTGCCATCGGGTCAGCCACCTCGCACAGGCGGCATGACCCGGGCAGCCGCTGCTGGTGGTGGCGATGGCAGCGGCGAGGATGGAGTGGGCTACAGCCCTGCAGGGCCGGAGGGCAAGGAGAACGTGACCAGCAGCCAGAACAACGGCCAGGAGCGGCTGCTGCCGCCCTCGCCTGCTGCCCCGGATGGCGCTGCTGAGAAGCCAGCAGGACGCAAGCCGGCAGTAGCAGTGCCTCCAGTTGCAGCAGCCGCAGCAGCAGGCCAGGTGCTGCCAGAATCAGAGGATCAGTCGCTGCCCGGCACCCAGCCCTTGGGCTCACAGCCCCAGGGGTTGGTGGATGTGCCCGCCCCCAAGGCTGATGCGCCACCGCCAGTGCACCAGCACCAGCACATGCCTTGTCAACAGGCTGCAGGAGCAGCGGCAGTTGTGCTGCCTGCTGTCCCTTTGGCAGCAGCAGCAGTGAGTGGGCCGCAGCTAGGTGGCAGCGCCTCTGCTGCGCAGGGCACACAAGGTGGGTAGCTGTTGTTTGCTGGGGCCACTCGCATATGTGTTCACTGCCTAGTTCGCTCACTTGCGCCTACGCTGCGAATGCAAGCTCTCTCTGCCATGCCTATCTTACTGTTACATCTTGCTGTGCTGCAGGCACGCCGGCACCGTCCCTGGCTGCCTTGCTGGATAGTCAGCGCGACTCCACATCTCCCAAAGCCCGGGCTCCGGGCAGCGGTGACAGGCCACCCAGCATTGCCCCAACAGCATCGGCAGCGGAGGTAGCGGACCATGTGGCCGCCGTGCCTGGGGGCAACGGCTGGCAGCATGGTGGCGCCGCAGAGGGTGCAGTAGCCGCCATGGCTGCTGTGGCAGCTCCAGCACAGGCTCCTGAATCCAAGGTGGATGCAAACCACGGTGGCCGCAGCGGGCAAGGCAGCGACGCACTTGCTCCATCCCCTGCTGCTGCTGCACCAGGGGTAGCTGCAACTGCAGCCATGGGCGCCGCATTGAGCAGGCCCTTAGCGCCGTCCCTTGTTCAGCCATCGAGTATGGGGACCGCAGCTGCAGCGGTTGCCGCCCCTGTTGCTGTTAACCTGGGTGCTGCACAAGGGCCGCAGCATGAGCAGCAGCGCAAGCGTCCAGCATCGCAGGAGATGGACCGCTGGCAGCACAAGCGTAGCAGGTTTGGGCGGGAATCACAAGAGCAGCAGGCTCAGCAGCAGCTGTCGTCGCAGCAGCAACAACAATCGCAGCAACAGCAGTGGGATCAACAGCAGCCCTCTCAGGACCCAGGCGCTTCCAACCTGGAACGCAGGGCAGATGAAGGGGCAGCAGAGGCTGGGGCTGCAGCGCGGCGGGCACAGCGCCGGGATGCAGAGCAGCAGGCGCAGCACGGAGAGGCACAGGCAGTGGAAGGCTCTGACCCCTGGAGCAGCAGCGGCATCATGTGCACACAAGCCAGCGGTGGCGACAGCGGCAACCAGCTGCCTGCACAGTTGCCGTTGCACCACGTCGCGGACGCAGCCCAGCAAGATGCAGCGGCTGTTGGTGCCACGGCTGCGCCCCTTGCAATGCTCATGCAGTTGTGGCAGCAGCAGGGAGCGGTGTCACCACTGCTGGCCCTACTGAGCACGCCTGGAGCGCAGTCAACACCTGCTGGGGCGCAGCCATGGGCCCACCAGCCCTCCCAAGCACAGCCAGCCCCTGCTGGTGGCAGGCCAGGCAGCCCCTGGATCAAGGACAGCTGGCAGCCGGCACCGGTGGCAGGCGCGGCCAAGGGAGCCACTCCCCGCTTTGTCAGCCCCAGCATTGCAGGGGACGCTGGGGGCGGCAGCACACTTGGTCCCACGCTTGTGGCACCCGGCGCCGAGCATGGGAGCGATGCCAGTCCATTGCTGCTGGGTAACTTGGCACTGGTGGGAGGTGACAGCCCTAGGGCTGTGGCCATCCTTGACCCAGCCCCTGCTGCTGCCACCCCAGATGGCAACAATGGCATTTGGCGGCTGTTGCAGGAAGGCAGAGAGGGTGAGGCGCTTGGCCAGCATGTGCAGGAGCAGGAGCACCACCGACTAGCAAGGTCAAGCTCTCCACACCAGCAGCAACGATAGCAAAATAACTGGCAGATTGGTAGCTAGCGACCTTGGGGCTGTCGCTGAGTTTCCCGAAAAAGTAAATCCTGCTCTGAGATATAAACACCTATCAGAGGAACCTAAACTTATCTAAGGATGATTCCTGCCCAGGTCCACTGGCCTGTATAGCGGGGCTGACAACATGTAGCACGGCTGGTTGTTGGGTTGGGTGTTATGAAAGCTACTCTTGTACGCCTGGCGGGCAGGTACATGAGAGTGTACAATGCCAAGCTCTGCAGCACAACTGGCAAACCAGAGCAGGAGCCAGGCAAGGAGGTCGGGTGCAATATCAGCTGCAGTATCAGGGCGCCATCCTTTCAGCCAGCACGCTTCACCGTTGAGGTTGGTTTCACGGTATGTGTATATACGCCAGACGGCTGGTTGGCTGGTGTTTGAGGGTCTACGTAGTACGTACGTCAGTACACCTGACGTGGGCAGACTGGCCGCTGCCGTACAATGAGAGGGGAGCAAGGGCAGGCAACGTAGTAAGGGTGGCGAGTGCCCATGGGGCCCCATCCTCACAACCCTTCAGCGCAAGAGCAGCGCCCGGCAATATCCAGTGGACAGGCAACAGGGGTGGCCAGGAGGGCCGCAAAGGTAGAATGCAACACCCCACCCGGCACAAAGCAGCTGCAAACCGACTGACTGATTGATTCGTTGCCAAATGGATCAAAACACCTCCAGCTCTGAGCCCAGAGAGGCCACCTGGTTGGGTGTCCGGGCACAGCGGTTAGGAGCCATACAGCAGATTAGCTGCCCGGCTATTTTGCTGGTCACCCCCCGCCACCTCTCTTGCTAGCAACTGCTGCCCACTCACAACAGCAGTTGCCCCTTCACCCACCCACCCGTTCGTTTCTGCAGCATTTTCGGCCACCGCATGCATTCAGTTGGCACATCTCTCGCGAGTTCCTCTCCTGACTCCCATCCCAGTGCCTGCCTTCCATTCCCCCTATCCACCGAGTTACACTGCATGACCATCCTGACTGTTGATGACACCGAGCGTTCCTGTTCCAGCAGCCTTCAGTCAGCGGTCTCCCCCTCTCTCTCCCCCCTCATGTTTTGTACCGGCGTTTTCTTTTTTCATGTGTGCCGCCCCAGACCTGTTGTCGCTTATGTGACCATACGGTGTAACAGACCAGCAGCAGAGGGGTGTTACAGAGTCTGCGCCAGGATACCCGCTGGCGGGGAGATACAATCAGACATGAATGAATGAATGAATGAATGCACCAACCACTGCTCTACCAAATGGGATCAGTTAGGATTGAGTACCATGAATGGGCGTGGGCAAAGTGTGTGGGTGTC
>JAAMXP010000005.1:0-27843 GCA_019693395.1 Ettlia oleoabundans
CACCCACATTGTATTTAACATCATCACTGTACAGAAAGCCTTGTCACCAGCATGTGGTTGTTCCTGTTGGGTCATGCTGAAGGTTCTTGATCGCTGAATCACATCCCCTGTTGTCGCATGCAGATTCTGGGCTATCAACAGCGCTCGCTGGGCCACCTGCTGCAGCGCTTCTGCGGCATTCAGGCGGACAAGGGCCTAGGACAGCGGGCAGACTGGCGTCAACGGTGTGCAGGACTGGGTTGACAGCATTGCACAGGTTGAACAGCGGCCCTACCAGCTTGTGTACTCCTTCACCTGCTTGCTGAGCTTGCCGGCACGGTGCTGTTCTTGTGCCGACTGCAGGCCGCTCCCTTCTGCACTGTTGGAGTATGCCCAGCTCGATGTGCACTACCTGTGCTATATTGCAGACTGCTTGGGGCAGGCGCTGGTACTGCATGGCATGAAACACCTGCCACAGTCAGCCCTGCAGGGGCAGCAATGTGAGATGCAACGCTCTGAGCAAGCGGAGGAAGTGCAGCATCCGTCAAGCAGCATGCGATGTGCTGGGGAAGAGATGTCGGGCAATGAGCAGTGCACCCTGCAGGCTGCCATGAAGCCAGATAGTCCGCTGTGGCGTGCCGTGCACCGCTCGCAGGCCCTGACTCTCACACTCTACCAGCCCACGCCTCCGGCTGTGGCTGTGAATTCTGCAGCTATGGGGCTGTTGCGGCGGGTTGTGGCACGAGCCCTGGAGCAGCATGCACGTCTCACGCCAGAGCAGCTGCAGAATTTGGAGGCGATGGGCGATTGCGTGCATGCGCTGGCCGAGTGGAGAGATGCGGCTGCCAGGTCATGTGACGAGGGAGTGCAGTGCTTGCTGCCTGACAGTGCTTTGGTGCAGCTGGCAGAGGCAGCAGCCAGCAGGGTTGCACCACATGCATCCAACCTGCGGGGCAGGCAGCAGAAATTGGATGCGCGCCAGTTGGTGGAACTGCTGCCAGCTGAGCAAGATGAAGCTGCAGCGTCAGCGGAGGGAGCCTGCTGTTACCCCCGTGTGTTATTGCAACAAGCAGACCAGGTAACTGAGCGCCCTTCATGCCTCAGCCTTCTTCCAGCAAGACGCAGGACACTCGTGTGTGTTGTATGTGTGCATCAAACCACTTCATCGTTTGTTGCCTCCAACTCGTCTGCAGGTGGCAGATCTGCTGTCTGAAGCAGCGCTGGGGCAGCGGCCGTGGATGAACCCTGATCTGCAGCAAGTGCTGCATGAGGCGCGTGGCGGAGGCGGTGCCAGACTGCTTGGGGGTGCCAGCAAGGCTTCCAAGCAGCGTGATCCCGCCGCTTTCAAGCAGCGGCTGGCCCAGAGGTTTGCCGCCAAGGGGACGGTGTACGAAAACTGCAGGATGTACAGCCAAGAGGGGGAGCTGCTGTGCTATGCCGATGCCAAGAAGCTGCTGTGGTATGTGCAGAAAGGGCTGGCGGTCAAGGTGAGTCCCCTATGCCGTATGCCTCAACCAAGCATCTAAATACTTGAGTGCACATATTGAAGGTGCCCTTGTGCTCAAGGTCCAGAGGTTGTGTAGCACAGTACCTCCATCGACTGATTGGAACCAACTTCCATTTCTGCCATATTCATTTCTGCCATATTGAAGCTTGGGGACAACCCCCTTTCAGTGCGCCTGACTTTCGAGCACCAGACGGGTGACCAGCAGCAGGGCATTTCTGGTGAGGAAGTCTGCAGGCGGCTTCGACATGCTGCTGTGCACAGCAAGCAGCAATTGCGGACCCAGAGCCAAGTGTTGACAGCTTGCATCAATGGCTTCCCAAGCCATGTGTTGACAGCTTGCATTGTAAAGGTTTCCATCAAGATATGAACCACGCAGCCCAACCCCCCTCCCCCGCCACCCGTCTATTGCCGCTCGCCACTTCTGAACACTGTCTGGCGCCATCAGAATTTTACACAGTGAAGGTGGGTCGGCTGCAACTGCTTCGCTGTGCGCATTGGCTGCATGATGATGGAACTTGTACGGATGTGTCACTCATTTGGCCTCTGCTCAGCTTTGCTTTGCGTCAGTGCCCAGTTGCGACCTCACCCCAACCCGTCACTGTTTGCAGAAGGCAAACAAGTGTGTGGCGTGTGGAGAAGAAGGGCACTATTTGCGGTACCGTGTTGTGCCCACATGCTACAGGCGGGCAATGCCGGTGCGACTCAAGAGCCACCGCAGGTGATGCGCTGAGCACTGACCCCTCAGCCTTGTTGACTGCATGATGCAACCTTGTCTCATGCTCTTCTGCCGAATTTGCTAAGTACTCGTTGTCTGTTTGCCGCCTGCTTTGCAGCCATGATGGTGAGCAGTTGTTTGTTGTTCGGCTTCCATGTGTCAATATATGAATGGCACATGTTATGAGCCTAACCTGGGTTGCAGCAGCACTTGCGTTTGGAGATGCTTTGGGTTTGGGATTGCGGGTTGGGGTCGGAGATGGCATCAATGCTGTGACCATGTAAAGGTCGCTGATGACACGCAGCTGAGGTGCCTTGCCGCTCTTCTGTGTCTCCCTGCAAATCGCGGTGTTGATTTGAGTCATATGCCATCGCTGTTCCTGCCATCTGCCGCAGTTGTGCTGCTATGTATCAGCTGTCATGAGCTGGCACACAAGGTGAGCACAACGCTCAAGCACTCGACAAATGCCATGCTGCATGCTGCGGAGATTTATGCACTTGCACGGCACAATGCATCTGTGACACAGGAGCCCAAGCAGATCATCATTCGTGTTCATTGCAGGCCGCTGATAGGTTGAAGCGCCAGCTGGCCAGTGAGCTGGGTGTGCCGCTCCTGCCTCCTCTGCCCCGGCGTGACCAGCACCAGCAGCTGGGACACGCACTCAGCCAGCAAACAGGCGAACTGGCATTGGTGGCCATGGGCACAGACAAGGATTACAAGGGGCAGGCACAGAATAACAGCGGCGTCCAAGCACACCAGGGTGCGGCCCGTCTAGCACAGCAAGGGATGGCAGCAGAGGCAGAAGGCAGCCTTGGTGTGTCAAGCTCCCAGTCAGACCCCAACATGCATCCATTCAATGTGCGGCGGGCTGCCCTGGCATTAAATCGGCATGGACAAGACATGCCTGACGACAAGCGCAGGTACGGCACTGGCTGCAAGCACGCGCAAAGGGGGTTTAGTGGACTGGTGAAGGGGTCTGTGTATGCTGCACTAGGCCTTGTAAGAGCCATCATATACATTGGGGAATTTCATGCAACACCCTGCCCTCCTGTTGCAGGCAGCTGGTGCATCAGATCAGGAGGTTCTTGGGCACAGAGCATCTGTTAGAGGAGAGCGGAGCATCCGAGGATTGTCTCACTGAGCTTGAGCAATACGGTGGCTTGCTGGCAGGTTGGGCTGGGCATATGGTGCTCACCAAGGGTGCAACTTGCAAGGTTTTATGGCAAGGCAGGCGCTGCAGCCCGTCCACTGCATGCTCGCGTCGGCGCGGATGAGGATGCATGAGAGTGGGTGTGCACCAGGTCATGGAAACATCAGATTAAGCGACAGTGCCGTCTTCCGGGCGGTGTAGGCCTGGGGCGCAAGACACGACGGCGGATGATGAGGCGCTGGGTGGAGCAGGGGCAGCGCCTGCCTCAACCGCTGGCAGCAGAGGCAGCGGCAGTGATAGCCAGCACAAGGGGTATTGAGGTGGACTGCACCATTCCAGATGCCTCAGCTCAGGCAGAAGAGAATGCAGAGGCAGGGTCCTGCAGTGGCGGCGGCCCCAATCGGGACGGGTCAGCGCTAGATATTGGGCTGAGCGACCTGCGGAACACAGGGCATCTCTGGCATGGCCAGCAGGCAAGGCGATTGTTGTATGAGATTGTTGGAGCTGAAGTTGAAAGAGGCGGCAGGGGAATGCATTGCGGAGGCTGGGTTTGACTTGTGCTGCAAAATCTTGTGCTGCACAACACATGCACAACCTTCAGTCCTGCCGTGTGCAGGTGGTGGAGCAAGTGGCAGGCCAGGGAGGCGATGATGCGCTGCTTGAGCTCTGTCGCCGATTCAGGCAGTGCTTTGTTGATGCACTTCAGCCGCAGGCAAGTCTTGTGTTGGGGGCGGCCCGGAATGCTAGTGTCATGTGAGGCGTACCACCCTGGGCTGCTGTTACCCAGCCCTGCCGTGCTTCCCCCAATACTTGCAGCACCTGCCTGCTGGCTGGGCAGTGTATCATTCTGCAAAACGGGAGTTCGGAAAGCATTCCATCTACCACGAGTGACCAGTGCCCACAAGTGCAACAACGGATCAAAGTGGTACAGGACCCGTGCAACTCATGGCATGAATGATGCACTGGTTCTGTGTTTTAGGCCCTCCGTTGCTATTTCAACAGTAGAGCAGATGTCTCCTGTAAGTCTTTCAAGCAAAGAAGTTGCAACCAGAGTACGAGTTCAAACCAGGCCCTTGCTTTGCCGGGGAGCCAGCTGGGAGCGGGATAAGCAGTACGGCCCGCCACGCCCCCTTCCCTTCCAGCGAGTTCATCTCTCCATGCCACTCCCCGTCGTCGCGTTCCGTGATTGCCTCGGTTGTCGAAGTTGCTGCTTCCTTGTCCTTCCTTGGTTCCGCTGTCGGCCAAACCAAAATTCATCTGAGCCCACTTTTGTTGCGGTAGGCTAAACACTATTAGCTATCTTGTCGGTTTGCAAGTTCAACGCGTAAGGTGCTTGACCCGGCCTGACACCCCTCGTAAGCACCACACGCCATTGCCGGCCGCCGCCGCTCGGCTGCCGCCCAAGCAAGGATGGCAAGCCTTGCCTCCTATTTGGAGGATTTACGCACAGCTTTGCGGCCAGCACTCTGCCTCCACAACTTTCCCAGCACAATTGAGAGGCAAACTAAGCCATTGATAGAGACAGAAGACCCTAGTAGTTCCGGGCTGGTGCTGCCGCCCCGAGAGGTTGTTAGGAGCCCCCAGGCACGCTGTGTCAACGCTTGGCCCAGCTGTTGCCGGTCTGTGCCCTCTGTGTGGTGCATGTATGCAGTGTGGCATGCGTGGGGCGTAGCAATTGTTTGCCACTTGGCACAAGCCCTGTGTATCACCTGCTTCCCCAAGTTGGGTGCAGGAGTCAGCCCTGATAGAGCAGAGTGTCAACTCCACACGATTATCCCTGCGTTTCAAGACAACGACAGCAGAGGAATACCTCCTGCATACTTTCTTAAAGTTCATGATGCACAGGTGCCGTTGTGGCCTAAAAATGCATGTGGTTGGTGACATGGGCGAGCCAAGTTTTAACATTGCCGTGTGTTGCTGATCACGGTATTCGAGCCTTCCCACTCACCTGCCCAGTTGCCTGCCCTACATTGCAGGGCGGACCAGCTGGACATTGTACGGCGGGTGGCGCTGCCAGGCTACCACATCACACTTCTGATAACAGCTTCTCACTTGGAGCGCTACCAGAGGGAAGGCCTGATCAACTTTATAGTGCAGTTTGTGGAGGACTTGCATGCGGAGGTTAACGCAATGAAGCTGGGACTGCGGTCGCGGGCTCGTGCTGTGGTGGCCGAGTACTGGCAGCAGCTGGAGCGGCGGCATGCAGTACCGAGAGCTGCAGCGGCTGCCGCGATTAGTGGCAGCTGAGTCCGCTGTCCAGCGTCATGCTTCGCACATAATGTTCTTTGCCTTGCTTGGCAACACGCGCCAGGATCTTGAGACTTCCGACCACAGAGATGTGCACATCCCCACCTTACATTGCTGCAATTTGGAATTACAGCCCATGCTTGGCAGGCAACGATCAGGACATCGCTCGCTGTTGGCAGCAGATGACAGTATCGACATTAACTGCCCATAGGGCAACTTGAACTGCCTTGTAAACAATGTTGTCAGACTCCAGAGTTCAGAACCCACACACAGGCATGCCGTGTGGCCCTAACCGCAGCCATCAGCTGGTCTGTGCGATGCCGACCGACTCATTCTCCAGCGTCAATGTTGCGCCGCTCACCTTGTCCACCCAGCCATCCAGGCGGGTACGCAGGCTGTCAATCTGCACAGACAAAGCATGGGATGCAGAGGGCAGCATTGATGGTGAAATCAGCAAGGATGGCGGCTGCTCCCATCCAGCCTTCTACTTTGGCCTGGAAGTATGCAGGAGCCAGGCGCCAACCCTTGCGCGGCCAGGCGCCCCTGCCCCCCCCCCCACACACACACACACCCACACCACCCACCCACACCCATACACGCACAGGGCCGTATGCGGGCGGCAGCCGTGCGCACCTGTGGCAGTGTGAGTATGCGTGGCTGCACCCAGGACACCTGCACGCTGCCTTCCACCTGGTCAATCACGCCCTCAATCAAGCGCAGGGACAGCGTCTGCAGGGGTGAGAAGCAGGGCCACATGGGTCAGTTGGCAACCTTTTACTGGAAGGAGCGGGTGGCATCACCAAGCACTGCTTTCTGACCTCTCTGGACCCCTTGGCAAACAGCAGGCTCCCACCAATAAGGGGGCCAGCTCTCCATGAACAGCTCTACACGAGTGGGCCACCGTATGCCACACAGCTGGCTCCAAGATGTTTGTGCCACACCACGGCACTAAGCTACCCCCCCACCCATACCGCACCTTCATCAGCAGGAACTCCACGCCATCCAGCGGCAGCTTGGTGCGCTCCGCCACGGTGCTGAGCGCGATGGTGCGCTGGTGGGGCGGCATGCTGCTGATGAGCTCCATCAAGCATAGGATTGTGATCTTCTCACGCAGGCGCCGCTCGTGCGCCACCAGAGCGGGCTGCCCGTTGAGCTCTGACGCATACCGCGTGCACAGCTCGTCATAGCGGTGGATGTCGCCTGGAGGCAGACAGCGCGGGGCGGGGTGGGTGGGTGTGTGGGTGGCGGGTGAGGTGGGTGGGACAGATGTGGTGCCTCTTAACACAAGGGCCACTAGCGAGCCACCAGTGAGTAATCGGACCAGCCGACAATCCTTTTTGCACGCACCCACCTGAGTTGTAGCAATCCAGCATCTCGTGCAGCCAGCCAAACCCGCCCTCCTGTAGTGCCTTTATCTGTAGCAGGCGAGCGCATATCCCAGCCCGCCCGTGTTGGCACTCACATCGTGCAGCCAAAGCCGTAAAAGTGGCGCTGGGCAAAATATGCGGCATGATTACCTGCACGCAATCAAGCTACGAAGCAAAATGGACACACGCTGGCGAGTTGCGCCGTTCCATACTCACGATCGGGTGCAGCAGCAGCTCGCCAAAGTTGTACACATCCTCCCCCAGCAGCGCCGCGAGAGAGATGTCCACAGCCAGAGCCTGTAGCAGGGGCATATGCAAAGCCGCATGCACACAAGGACTGCTGGGACACACCCGGTAGTGCCAGCTGCACAAAAACAGCTCAGCTGTTACTCAAACTGCAAGGAGCTTTGTGTCCCCCTGCTGAGGTGCAAGTGCCAGATGTGGCAGACAAGGACGAGGCGCACCTGGCGGAAGTCCTGGGGGAGGCTGTCCTGGGACACATAGGCCAGGTACATCAGGGTGGCCCTGCAGGTGCAGGCGGCACAGAAGATGGATAGTCACGTGGGAGGCAAGCACCAGTGTGCGGGCTGGGAATAAATTGCCAAACCACTCTTCCGCTAGCTTGCCCGCCATTCAACGCGATCTGGTCCCCTATGCCAGCAGAAAGCCTGTGAAACACAGGCTTTCAGCTACCTGTAGTACTCTGCATACTCCTTCTGTTGCTTGTGGTACAAGGAGGCGGCATAGTACACGCTGGCGCTGACCTGCGGGTCCACCTGCAACACAGCAGTGCAAGGGGGACAGGGCATCAGCTGGCTGTGACAAAGAACAGGGTGGTGCAGGAGCGAATTTTGTCAGCGACATCCCTGTACCTGCTGTGCACACACTGGCAGCAATGATGAAAACAGTTGGCAACGACGATACAGCCAGCACCAGAACAAGCGGGCAGCGCACGCACGTCTGTGAGCCTCTCCAGCTCCTCCCTCCCAGCCTCAAACGCACGCTTGCAATCCTGCAGCACAGGGCAGCATGGCAGATTACGACATACAATGTTCACCCACACAACTGGTAATACGGTGCGCAGCCAGGCCCAGTGCCACCAATGCCGCCGGGTCATGGTGCCAACCGCGGCCAGCACGGAGCTCACTTGCAGGCGACCCTGCAGCAGCGCATACTGCGCCAGCTGCATACGAAGGAACAGTATGGGTTGCTGTGTGTCTGGCTGCTTGCTAGCCTCCAGGCTGTCAATCACATCCTGCAGGAACTTGGAGCCCTCCTGCAGGAAAGGGAGGACCAGGGGTGGCAGCCAGCATTATGGCAAGGCTGGGACTGCAAAGTTCAAGAGCAAGAGGCGGCAACCGTGGGGTTAGATGCAATAAGCATGGAGATGAGTTCGAGTGCAACGCATGGCAGACAGCCGGGGGCACCTCTGGGCTGGCCATCTGCTTGCTGACCGCCACCGCAAAGAAGGCGAGCTTGAGAAGGTTGATCTTGTGCGCAAAGCCGGCCACAAAGTTCTCATAGAGCGCCACTAAGAAGCCGCCCTCTTGGAACTCGGGCTTGTCAATGTACTGCTCCAGCTGCTCTGTCAACTGATGCCACAGCTTGCGGTGGTACAGCTCGCCTAGCTCTGCAAGCGCCGCTGCCAGCTGCGGCCGCTCCGCGGCCGCCCTCTCTATCCATGCCTGGTAACGGTCCGCCATTACGCCTGACGCCGGATTTCAGATATACCTGGGATGGCCGGGCGCTGTTGCTGCTCCTTACACTTTGCAGGTGAGGAGGTGGGGCGGATGTGGGGTGATCGGGGGGCTGCAGTCCGATCAGCGATAATCAGGGGCTCACGATCAACCTCGAACTACGAAGAGCAGGGAAGGAGGGTGCCTTTGCCCAGCAGAAGATCGTCACCCCAGTTTGAGCTCGCTGCTGAAGCGCTCGATGGTTGATATGGAGCGGCTCTACAATAGTGCTTCATCTGTGCAGAGTGGATATTTGAGTGAGTGGCATAGGAGGGGATGCGCTGGCGCCAGCACAGTCCTGGCTCAGCACAGAGGGCTACTTTCCACAGTAGCCGGCGGCAGGTTCAGCTTCAAATTGCTGGATTGGCCTGGAAGCGCAGAATTTCGGGCGTCGGGCAGCAGCCCGCATCCTGTAATACCCATGCTTTTTTGTAAAAAGAAAGGTTGACTGGTGGCCACCCAAGCTTACACCGAGTTCCACAGCACTCGATCGCCGGACATGCCCCTGCCAAAGGGTCCACCGTGGCCACTGGGGCCCCTCAGTGCTAATGCTGAGGATTCTGCCACCTGTAAAGGGTACCACGTAGGTTGGAAATTGTAAATTCGAGCGAACTTGCAAGAGTTCGCTGTCTCGTGCCCAATCGAGCAATTTGAAGTATAGAACTTTGGCTAGTGCCCTTAGGCAGAGCTCTAGGCTTTCAGCGTCCCGGCAGCCGTGCCTTTAACATCCATTGAGGTCCCAAAGAGGAAATACATGCTGACAGATGCGGAAGGGAGGAGGCAGGAGGCGGTCTGCAGTGGCCTGGAGCCTGGGCAGTGTTGGCCTGCCGGTAGCGGCGGCGACCGCCGCCACCCGCACCCTGGCTCAGGCTGCTTGCATGCCCTGGCTACCAATTCACGCGTCTAACTGCAGTATGACACTTTCTGCACTGCCTGATGCCGTTTTGCAAGCCACGATAGTCACTAGATGCATGCATGCCTTATCAGTTGATGCCGCAGTGAGGGTGGCTGCCCCGCCCATCATCCCCGTGCTTCCACCCTGTTGTTGTTGGGGAGAGGCTGGATGAGCGCTCTGAAAGACATTTACATGCTGCTTGTATAGAAAGTATCATTCATGCCACACAGTTCGGCCAAAACAGGCTACGACCGCCGTGCTGCATAAATGGCAGCGTCTACAGGGCGGTGGGCGGCATCAGGCGGCCCAGATGGGATTCTCCTGAAACGTCGCTTTAAACTTCTTCACTTGATTTTGAGTATATGCGACGCTGTAAACAGCGCCGAAACACGAAAAAAGCCGTCGAATTGGCAAACCCCACTCCACATTTCCCGCGATGTTGGCCCGCGCACTTTGTACAAGTGCCTGAAAGCTTATATTATGTAACAGTGAAGAAATGATACTGCAACGAGGACGACAAAGCGGCCAGGCCGCAAATCGCCCCCCACATGTAAAATTTCCCGCGGCGCACTACATCGGAAAGTTGACGTAAGGTCACAGTGACCAAATAAGGCCCCTTCTTTCCCCACCGGTCTTAATGCCAGCCTGATTGTTCCAGTATTGGACGAACTGCACGCAGTAGTTGGGAAGAGCGGGGTCTTTGCAAAAGTTATTTGCTGCCATACACACTGGGCCTTGTTTTGGAAATTCCCAAGGTCCTTTTTGCAACATTTGACCGATCCGTGCGCTCATGTGGGCCCGCTGGGCAAACATGACCGTGCCATGTGGGTCACCTCAGGTGGCAAGGAAGGGCTGTGGCACCTTCGGTGCCCTCGCCAGAGCTTCTTCGACACGAGTGGAACCTGCCAGGCAGTCGTTGTCAGTGGTGCGATTGCTGCTGCCGTCCGCTGTCTCCGTGGCTGCCGCCCGCTTGGCAACCCTGCTCTACTGAACCCCACAGACCCTTCAGTTGCTCCCGTGGGGGCGCCCTACATACACCAAACACTTACCTGCACTGGCTCATATGCAGGCGGTGGTTGGAGGGGGCGCTGCAGGCTTGATTTCCGCCCGCGAGCTACTGTGTGCCGGGCACCGTGTGTCTGTGCTCGAGCGTTCTTCCAACATTGGCGGTGTGTGGGACTACACCGAGGAGGTGGAAGACAATCCACTTGGTCAGGGGCAGCACCGCGTGCACGGGTCCATGTACGCTCAGCTGCGCACCAACTTGCCGCGGGAGGTGATGGGGCTTCCAAACTTTCCATTTGATGCTTCCTTCAAGGGAAGCCAGGACCCTCGCCAATTTCCCGGCCATGCCGAGGTGGGTGAGGGCTGGAAGCTGCAGGGTTGCAACTGTCAGCCTGCCATGCAATTGAACCCAAGGCGGCCTGGTTTGCACAATGAAGCCCTGCCCAACCCCTCCTTACAAGTTGGAGAAGTCAGGTTTCCTCAGCGTTGCCCTTCCAGTCGCACTCACCTTGCAGGTTCAGCGCTACCTGGAGGCCTTTGCAGAGGAATATGGGCTGCTGCAGCATGTGCGCTTTGGCACAGAGGTGCAGCGTGTGTTGCCAGTGCAGCCTGCAACTGGCAGCTCAGAGGGCGCTGCGACGCATGGCTGGCTGCGATGGGAGGTCACCACGCGATCCACCCAGCACCAAGACCACAGTACCAGCAGCAGTGACAGCAGCACCAGTACTAGCAGTAGCAGTAGCAGCAGCAGCAAGAGCAGCAGCAGAACTGAGCAGTACGATGCTGTGGTGGTTGCAAACGGGCACTACAGCCGGCCGCGTCTACCACAGATCCCAGGGCAAGATGTTTTCCCGGGCCTGCAGATGCACAGTCACAACTACCGCCGCCCGGAGCCATTCAAGTGCGTTGGCTGCCTTTGATCAAATCTAACCGTTTTGTGTTGTTTGGCCGGCAACGTTTATGTGTCTGCGTTGGTGTGATTTCTTTGTCACAACTGCTCGCTAGTGCACTGCCGTCCTGCTGTGCAGGAACAAGATGGTGGTGCTATTAGGGGCCAGCGCCAGTGGGGTTGATATTGCAGAGGAGATTGCCCTTGCTGGCGCTAAGCAGTGAGTGCTGCTGCAAATTGCAGCACTCATCCCAAGCAATCACAGTGTCACAGTGCGTGCTGTGGCAACAGTGCTCACTGTGCCACAATCCGGCGCTCTTCGACAGGCCTGCCCCAACAGAGCTGTACTCGTTTGGCACTGCAGGGTTTACCTGTGTGCCCGCGTGTGGGAGAATCCCCTGACGGGCCAGGCATTGAGCATTGATGACAGCGACATCAAGTTCCAGGGAAAAAGTCTTCAGCAAGCAGGCAGCAGTGGTGCTTCACATGGGTGCCAGGTCGCCAAGGCACCAAACTTGCGAGAGCTGCACCACGATGGCTCCGTCTCACTGGCAGACGGCAGCCACATCGCAAATGTTGATGTGGTCATGTACTGTACAGGTGAGCAGTGGCCACACAAGAGTGATTGGGCAGGGGCCCCGCCACACAACAATGAAAAGCCATTAGCATGCAGTGCACCATGGATGGCAGTGATGAGTAGCCATTGCTGCTGCTGATGTGGTGCAGGGTATGTGTATGATTTCCCTTTTCTGTCAAGATCTGGGTTTGTTAGAGTGGAGGACAACCGTGTGGGGCCGTTGTACCAGCACGTCTTCCCTCCTGCTGCAGCCCCCACACTGTCTTTTGTGGGGCTGACATGGAAGGTGCGTGCCTAGCCAGCCGGTGAGCACTAGAGTTTCACTCGAGTGTGTTTCAGGAGCCTACAACGTCTGCCTTTGATGGAGGGAACACAAACAACTGGTCCGCGCCACGTCACTTGCCGTGCCATCTTTTGGCGGCAGCCTATGTGGAGGGCTGCCCAAGTTATTGTTCCGTGGTGCAGGTCATCCCGTTCCCGCAATTCCAGTTGCAGAGCCGGTGGATTGCCCGGGTTCTGGCAGGCTCAGCCCAGCTGCCATCCCTCGGGGAGATGGAGCGAGACATTGCCGGCTTTTATGCGTCTCTCAAGACCTCTGGCATCCCCGTGCGGTACACCCACCGCCAGAGCGACGGCGTGCAGTGGCAGTACAACCGCTGGTTGGCGCAGCAGTGTGGGGAGGAGCATCCCTCTGAGTGGCGAGAAGCTATGTACACTGCCTGCGGAATCTCTAGGAAGCTGAATGCAGGGCGGTACCGTGATGTGCCTCTTCCAGGCGCTGCAGAGGCAGAGCAGGCAGCCCGCGAGGAGGCAGCCCGCGTCCGGCAGCAGAGTATGGCAGCAGCCACAGCCTAAGCCAGCTACTGCGGCCGCTGTGATGGATAGATCTGTACCAAACCCTTCCCCCCTGCCTTGAATCGCTACCTGGACTATTTGTATTCAATATTTCATTCCTTTCAGTTTCAGTTGTTGTGCAACTACGCAAATTTGTGAAATGCAATTGATGTGCATTGCATTATATGCTGGCTGCACCAAACAAGCGCGTTGTTGGCAAGCTGCAGGCTGCGCTCAGCCGTGCCTCTACCGCCGAGAGCTAGCCTGCCTGCCTGGCCGCGATGCGCTCCTCTGCACACCCAACAAGCGCTGCTTTTCTGCCCGCCGCTCCTCGCCCTGCTGGCACTGGCACCGCTTGCACAGGGGTTCTAGACGTGCATGCGCCGCATGGTATGCCACCCAGGCACGCTTCCAAGCCCCGTGCTCTTCCGGGTTTTGGTGGAAAGCTGCCTGCGTGCTGCCTGGCACCTGCCGGAAAGTTCTTGGGGGCATGCAGGGCTCAACCTCCCTATAGGCTTGCACCAGCTTGCTGCACCAGAGGCAGGCAGGTGGCCAGGCAATAAGCGGCGGGACAGGCTTGTTTGTACACTGTGGTTTGTACACTGTGGTTTGGATGGTTCCAGGGATGCGCACCGACATACAACTCCAACCCACTCGTAAGAGAGAGCAAAAACAAGGGAAGGAGTGAAGTTGTGCGCACCTCAAGATTGCTGAGCCCACGTAAGACGCCTCAACTTTGAAGCTGCTGCCGCAGCGTGAGCACAGCGGCTCGCCGGAGGGCCCGTGTGCCGCGCCAGCCACCACGTCTGCTAGCTGGCCCTCCACAGCATGGGCACACGCCTCCAGTAGTGGGTTGCGCCGCCGCTCACCTCCCGTCCTGAGCAGAGGCAGGGAACGCGAGGTTATCACTCCTACGTTGGTGGTGTCTGTGACTGCCAGATGCTGCTGTGATGTTTGTGACTGCGTACATGTAGAAAATCTGCCAATGGAAGATTCTGGCCTGCCAATGCCATATGCGCCAATGCAGCGACCGCGCTCCCTCACCGTGTGCATTTGAGCAGCGAAAAATCGGTTCGGGCTGCTTCCCCACGTGAATCCACATACTGGAACTCGCACGCCGATCCAGAGCCCCTGCATGACGTGAAGTGGAATGCGCCCTGTGAACCGAGGGAGCCGATAGGAAATGCAAGGGCAGTACATGACCATTCTGGCCACCCACAACCTGATGGAGTTCACACACACCGAATTGAGCAGCGCCACGCCTCCCTGGATGCTGCCATCACGATCCCCCGATGCGGGCTCCAGGCCCCCCCCTCCAGCCACTCACCCTTCCACATATGGGTTCCTCACGACATAGAAGCGTTGGATGGGCTCCCGCACCTTTTCTGCATAGGTGGGGTGCCGGCGGAACAGGGCCTGCAACAGTGCAGTGCATGGAGCTTCCTCCCTAAGCGCTCCCTCAAGAGGAACAAGGTGGTTGTGCAGATGCGCAGACAACTCCACACTCACTTGAATAATGCGGAATTCCTCGGTGCCCTGGAGCACCTCTGCTTCGTCTCTGGCCCCCAGTAATCGGTGCTGCAGGGCGCGCATCTCATACCGCAACTCCAGCAGGTTGGCGTACTGGCGCCCTGCAAGCATCACGCCCGCTCCCCTGTCGCCTGCAACGGAGGTGCCGCTGCCCTGCCCCCTGCGGTTGAACTGGCCACCGCTCACAGCCTTTGTCCATGTGCTGCTGCTTGTGCTAGAATCGCTGCCTCCGCCGCCATTGCTGCTGCTGCTAAGCGAGCGTTGAGGCTTTGAAGCAAGGACTGGCGGGTCGGCAAGTGCAACCGATGGCTGCTGGTGGTTGCTTGCCAGAGCGTCCCTTGCGCCTCTTGTTACCACGTTGGAAACATTTTGCTTTGGTATCACCAACTGCGATGCAGTTGTGGAGCAGCCCGCTGTTGCTGCTGCTTCTGCCATTGCTGCTGCTGAACAACCAACAGGGGTAGACCTGCGGGAGCGGCAGCGGCAGTCACCGCTCACAGCCGTAGGTGCTGCTGCGGGCTGCAAGCGCCAGCTTGATTTGGGCAGCAACACGTGCTGTGCTGGCTGTGTGGCCAGGTGGCCTGCAGTAAAAGATAGCATGGTTTATCCTGCCGCAGCGGGGTCCGGCGGCCCTAATCGCTTATAAAATGCGTGCTGAGTTATACCGCATGTGCAATACGTCTTCATAGACCAGAAGAGAAGAGTCTTCTTCGGCCGAGGTACACAAGTTGTACCGGTTGGAGGGTGGATTAAAAAGTAAACTCTTAGAACATTTGCGCATGCGGCACCGCAATGTTTCGTGGTTCTCACCATAATTTGCAGTTGATGGACTTGGACGACGGAGTCCTCTTACAAGTTGTTACGAAGCTAGGAGCAGGCCGCAGAAAGCTGTTTTTAGGTATGCAGTGCTCGTTGTATTCCCGAAGCTCGGCGGTGGACTATATGGCGCGCATGCATGGCGCCACCACAAGTCTTCTGCCGTGACCTGTCCCGCTTCCCAGCTGCTCCCAGCGGCCTGCTGCTAGCTATTTGCTGTCATGCCTGGTCAAAGCTGCTGTTTTCAACATCTTTGATGCAGCCTGCTGTTGTTGCTTGTTTTGACCAGCGAAGGCGGTTGTCTTTGCCGCTGCGCATCTCCAATAGCGGCGGACCTGCTGCAAACTGGTTGCTGCCAATGCAGTGTGCAAGCGACTGCGGGACTTGGCAGAGAGCTGCTGCCATTCTTATCAGCGAGATGGGCAATCGGTGATGGATGCGGTGGATTTGGCGCAGGCTGGCGACACGCTGCATTTGCGGCCTGGTTACTACAAGGTTGGGCCTCAGCGTTGCGTTTGGTTGGCAACTTGGCGGGTGCCGGCTTTTCAAACTGCTCATGCATTGCTGGTAACACTGCTGCTGTTGCTACCAACCGCTGCTGTTGCCACAAATTGCTGCTTGCAGGAAGCCCTGCTGCTGAAAAAGCCTCTGCACCTGACATGTGACGGGGGCCAGGCACGGATCCTGTCTCCGGCCCGCTTCGCCATTTTGGTCAATGCGCCCGGCTGCCTGCTAGAAAATCTGGTGCTCAAGTCACATCAGGTCAGCTGCAGGAAATGCATGCATGTACATTTAATGCTCTGCGGGTAGAAGAGCATGATGACATCTTTCTTGCCCCCCTATCCAACAAGTTCGCTGCTGTAATGCTGGGCCTCCCGTGCTTCTTCCCAGGTGGACGATGCAACCTTTTTTTTGGTGGACTTTGGCCCCACCTGCCGCTTCATCCATATGCGGCGGTGTGAGGCGCTGCAGGGCAGCTACGTGGGTGGGTGGGGGTGGGTGGGGGTCCTGTCACCAAAGCCGAGCTGCGCACGTTGGTGGTGTGTGTGTGTGAAGTGTGTGGGGTGGGGCAGGAGGCAAAGAGATACATTACTCTGCCGGGGATCGAGCCTGGAATCTTTGGTTCTCTACACACCTATAAGAGATTTAACCGGCCGTAGACCGACGCCTTCTCCATTGTGGTGGTGGCAGCAGCCAGGCAGACAGTGCTGAGGACATGGCATGGCGACTACCCAACCATGGCAGTCGGCTAACAACGAGAGGGAGGCCTTGCACAGCCCCACATGCATGCTCACGCACACACAACCATACAGTAACACACATAACCATACAGCACACCCTTATACAGGCATCCAGGACCTGAAAGGAGCAGACACGCGGCTGGTGCTGCAGCACTGCCTTCTGCACATGGGCATCAGCCTGATGGCGGGCCGGCTGGACATGGAGGACTGCTTGATCAAGTGCTCAGACAATTCCGTCTGGGCACAGCCAGGCACAACACTTGCAATGCGCAGGTGTGGGTGGGGTGTAGGGGGGCCTCCTTGCGTGCCTGTGTTGTGTTCTGGCTTGCACGCTTGTATGCTGATGGTGGAGGTGTCAGGGACAGCTGAGCAGCTGGTCCAGCAGGGCCGGGCAGCCAGTGCAGGTCAGGGCATGCCCAGCTATGACCTCAGCTGCTGCACCACTGTTCCTGTGCTGTGTGCCCACAGGTGTGAGTTTGTGGATGTGAGCGAGGCCATCTACATATCGGCAGACACCGCAGTGCTGGAGAGCAACCATGTGTGGGCTTACGACAGAGGGCCCTTCTGCGTGATGGATGACCATATGGCGCCCTGGCCGCATGAAGGGGAAGAGCAGCGTGCCAACCAGATCAACCAGCGGCTGTGGTACCTGCAGGTGTGTCGGGGGAAGGGAAGAGGGAGGAAGGTGCAGCCTGTCGTCCCTTACCTGAAAACCGCTAAAAACCGGTGGAGTTTCGGCAATCGCGACTGCAACTGGTCGCGTGCGGCGTGGCTGCCGGATACAGGTGTCAGCCCATGGGCTTATTATTCCCCGCGACCGCAACCCTGGCGACTGCTGGGTCGGCGGTGTACCTTGGCGCTGTCATTCCAGCATCTCACTGCCGTGGATCTGAGCCCACTGTGCTGCCTGCTTGTGAGACCACAGGAGGGTGATCTAAATAATGTATACCTGTTCGAGCCCTGGAGGCTGAAAGCATCGGGGCGCAAGGTGGACGAAGCTCAGCGGGCGGCCGTGCTGCGCGGCGAGCTGTTGCCGGGGCAGATTGTGATGTACCACAACACCTGCTTTGAAAGCCGCAGCAACACTGGCATCACTGCGCAGCAGGAGGAGGTCCGCAGAGAGGTGTGGTGCAAGCTAGCGGCCTGCCTGTGTGTGTGGATGGGCGGATGCGTCGGTGGGCGGGCGTGGCAGCATCATGTATGCAGCATGCCAATTTCAAGGAGCGCATTACCTGTTCTGCGGCATTAGATGAGCTTGGCGTTCATACTTGTGCTGAGCAGTGTTGCCTTGCTGCTCTCACTTGTGCCATGCCCTTGAGTAATTTCCACATCCCTGTGTGCTGCAGGCGCGCCAGCTCATGCTTGAGATGCAGCAGGCAGCTGAGGGTATGGATGATGGGGAACTGAGCATAGGCAACAGCGTGGAGGACCCGCAGGTGGATGAAGACGAAGACGATGAGGTGAAAACTGGGCCCCAACTCTGCAGGCCCTGGGACAGCCCCCACCAGCTGGCTTGCTTGCACACAAATCAGGCTGCTACCAAAGCGGTGCAGCTGCAGACCCCTGACTATGCCACCAAGGGACCCCATGCTTGCATCGCTGCCTGCCGCGATTACCCATTCCATGGCCATTTCGGCGTATAATGGAAGATTGGCTGGTTCGTGAGAATTTACCCGTCCCCCACAAAACAATCTAGCCCACCCACCCACTCACTCATCCGCCACCACTGTTCCCACATCTACTCCAACGCAACCCTTGTGCGTCACGCAGATGATGAGCGATGAGTGGGACAGCGAGCTAGACGACGATGGGCTGCCCGCCTTCATCCACCCAGATGAGGGGGACGTTGTGGACCTGGTTAGTGAGACCAGCAACAGCAGCTCTGACGAATCCAGCGACGATGACCCAGATGGGAGCATTGAAATCGGCAGCAGCAGCAGCAATGGCCTCAGCAGCGGCAGCAGTGGCAGCAGCTCGAGTGATGACCATGGCAGCAGCAGCTCATCCGGGGGTGCGCCCCTAAGCAGTGGGGGCTAAGGTGGCGGAGGCTCAGGGGGATCCCAGCAGCTCGCGGCGCCTGGTCACACACCAACAGCAGTGGCGGCAGCAGTGGATTGGGCTCCGAGCCAGAGGAAGGCGGCTAGCAGACCCAGGTGCACGCACAGCTGAGCATTGCGCATGATGTGCGGGGATAGAGCCATGGTCTGCCAGCTCACACATCACCTGGCCTGCAACCGCAAAGCTGTCCATCAAATGCCCCTGCTTTAGACTCACGATCAGCAGTTAAGGTGGGAGGCATGTCCAGAACAGCTTTCCTAACAGGCAAACTCCACCCCATTGCTGCTTGTTGTGCCTGCTTGCCACTTTGTCGCATCATCAGCATTTGTTTCCTTACAACGTCATCTCATGATATACATTGCAGCCCAACTGTCACATGTGTACTAACTTTGTTCCACACTGTGGACCACCTATTCCAAACCTGACAGCCCATTGCTCGCACTTGTATACAATGGACACCCCTATGCCCATGCAGTGTTTCTGTAACTGGTATGCTAAGTGGTAGCACACTCACGACAGCCATACATGACAGCAAGGATGCCGGAGCTTCACGTTTTTACTTTTTTGTTGACAGCCATCTCCACGCCGTTGGCATAGCCACAGGCGGCAAAGTTTATATTGGTCCTGTGGCACGGGCATGGACAGCACAAGCAACGTCAATCTTCACTCCGCTTGGCGCACAGGCACAACCCTTAGCATTGGTGTGATGGACAGGTGCAACAAATGATCGCGATACATGCACAATATTGACCTGGACCTCATTTGTTGCTGCAATCACGCCAACCGCCCACCCACCTCCTATCTCCCATTACGATCTGGTTGATGCCGCTGAGCATGACTTTCTGATGCGCCACCGGCACCCCGGTAGCGGCCTCGAGCTTACGCTTGATTTCTGTCTTGTCAGCAGTAGGGTCCAAGTCAATGGTGACCTCCTGACCGCAGGGCAGGTGGTTGGTGAGAATTTTCACTGTGACCGGCTTGCCACCCAGCAGGCGGCTGGTCTGGTGAACCGTGCAGCCCGCCTCAAGCCCGTACTGTGCCAGGATTGCCCCGTCGTCTAGCAGCCGGCCAGAGTACAGCAGGCACTGGTGCTGCACCGGCAGGCCATCCTTGTCCTGCAGCAGAGCAGGGTTGAAATTTGTGGACAAATGTTGTAAACCGTGTTGGGGCGAACTGGCGGCACCTGGAGTGTCGGCACGTTGCTCCGCATTCCACTTGCCTCGAGTTTGCGTTTCAGCTCGTATACCGTGTCCGATGTGCTGGCTGCGACTGTAGTGGTCTGGCCGCGGAGATTGCGCACGAGGAGCTGCATGGCTTCCACGGCGGCCGCGAAACCGGTACTCGAAAACGATATTGCTGTCGGATCCAAGAAAGAAGCCGATACCCGAGTGCCGCGCAGGAAGACCAAGGGTCAAAGGGGTCAGCAGCGCCCGCTTTCCTCCCTGGTGTACCGCCAACAGCATGTGCTTTCCAGTGGAACAGCTGATGCCTGATGTGTTCTCCCAAACCGTGCCCTCAGGTGTGATCGTGATGTTCTTCAGTTGGTGTGGGACAATGCCGCAACGAGTTACAGGGAACCCTCTCAGAAGACGAGTAGCCATTACACAGTGTCAATTTCCAGAGCTATATGGCTGCCGGTTCACACGAGATGGCAGTGGCAATCCGCACTTCAGAGGGCAATGCTTTCACGTACATCCGCTGCAACACAATGCCATGGTCAGTGGCGGCATTCTTTTGTGCAGCAGTGCTCTCCTCTTCATCCCCGCCGCTGTGCACCTCGAGTAGCCACTCACGCTGAAAGGGCTCAGGCCATGAAAGCTGCGTACTGCATGCACTGCCGGTGCTCTCAGAGTCCGATTGCGGCTCTGACTGCCACTCCTGTGCCCGTGTAAGCAGTTCCTCTAGTGTCCGTCGATGGGAGGCAGGCAATTTGATGGCAGCTGCTGTGGCCACCGCTGCTGCTCCTGCTGGAGACTGCTCCTGCTGCTGCTGCTCCTCTTCTTTAAGTGCAGCAGATATCAAACCCTCTGCTGCTACGGCTGCAAAGCTATGCCCCGGAATAGCATCTGCCTCATGCTCCTCTGGCTGTACCTGCCCATGCTGCAGCTGACTGGGTTGGTCCAGTCGCAGCAGCAGGGAGTGCGCTGCAACCACCACTTGCTCAGTGCAGCCTAGCAGCAGAAGTAGGCAGCGGAATCCGCTGCTGCTCAGACCACTGCTGTATAGGGCTTGCACCCAAGAGGGCAGCCTCTGCAGAGAGCTGTTGCCAGCGCTGCCAACTCCAGCACCCAGTTGGGCAGAGCCGTTTGTGTCCATGCCCTGCTGCCCATGCAGCTGATGCACAGCGGTATCACCACCCAGGCTGTCGCCTGTGCTACCAGCCGGGGCAACGCCATGCTGCAGAGCGGGGCCGGCCGCCGCCACCAGGCAGTCCAGCTGTCGCTTTACTGACGGCAGCTCCGCAGCCCGACCTACCACACCCAGCAGCTGAACTGAGGCGCTGAAGCCAATGGACAGCAGCTCGCTAAAAAGAACGGTTGGTGGCAGGGTCTCCAGGAAGTGCAGCGCACGTTCGCCCTCCAGCCGAGCATCAAATAGTGGGCGCTGCGCCGCGGCAGGCACCGGTGCAGCGCTCTCCCAAAGCTGCTGCCAAGTGTTGTCCTGTGTGTGGATGGACAGAGCAGAGATGGATGCACCGACCCTGTTCAGTAGTAGAAAAAATTATGTGAATGGGTGCATATCCACCACTAGCGGTTGGGCATGAAGGTGCCAGATGCGCACAGACCTTCTCGGCCATGCGCCCAGAGAGCTCCCACCCGCCGTCCGCCCTCTGGCAGCAATCCTTGGGCGAGTGCCAGCGAACAAAATCTGCAGGGAGCAGGGGTAGCGCCCCAGACTAATTAGGAGGGCTATCCACTGACAACAGCACACACCCCTGCCCGCTCCACTGTCTGCACACCACTGACTGCCCTGCTTGCTGCCCCGTGGCGTCTGCTCAGGATGCAGAGCAACCCCACAGAATCAACAAGGTGCGCACCCAAGAGGCAGCAGCCCGGGTTGGCCGCCTTGAAAGCCTGCATGTCGGAGAGCAGCATGCGGCCCTGCAGCTGCGCCGCCAAAGCCGCTGGCGTCGCCTCCTGCGGCTCCCTTGCCAGCGACTGCAGGTGAGTTCCAATGGGGGAGCAGCAGCCACACATTGTGCAGGAATTTGAGCTGTATATGTGAGGCTGCTTACTCAGCAGGGTGTCACGCAGGGCACCATCACTTGCCTGCAAGGCTCCCTGCTGCTCCGCAACCAAGTCCTCCGTCTGCGGCGGCGGTTCTTGCACCACCGGCACCCGCAGCGGGCGCTCGGGGTGCAGGTGCAGGGTGGCTCCAGGCAGCACACCGGCCACCCCCTGGGGCTGATTGCCTGCCGTAGCTGCTACTTCTGAGCAAAGTTGGGCAGATTCCTGCGATTCTGGTGCAATGCCAGTGGCTTGACTGCTGCGCTGTTGCCGCTGATGGTCAGCGTCGCCAGCTGCCAAAGCGACCCACGTGCCGCCTGTTGCATGGCCGTCTCCAGGGCTTGCAGAAGCCTCAGCTGCAGGTAAGGTGCAGCCCTGCTGGCCCCCATGTGTTTTGTCGGGGCTGACGTGCGCATCTGATCCCCCTGCAGCTGAGAAGTAGCTGCTACTGTCACTGCTGCTGCTGCTGCTGTTCGGAGAAGTCAGTTGCTGCTCATCGTCGGCATCGGCATGGGCATCAATGCTGCCCTCCCAACCATCTTCTCCGGTTGCGGCTGTCCGTGGCTGCCCCTGCTTCCTTGCCTCCTCCGTGCAAGGCTGGTGTGGCTGCTGTTGGCGCCCCTTGTCGCCACCCTGCCGCCGCATTTGGGCAGTCTGCTGCTGCTGCTGCAAGTGGATGCACAGGTCCAGCAGCTGCAGCTTCTGGTGCAGCAGGCTGTACTGCAGGGCAGGGACGTGAGAGGCGCTACTTTCACCCCCGCCGCCAGACATGCGCGCTCCGTCCCTTACATCTCTCCCTGGCTCCGGCCCTGCCGGTCCGGTTGTACCAGTCGCGTCTTCTTCCTGCTGCTGCTCTGTGTGTGTGCCCAGGCGCATGCGTGGCAGCGGACGCTGCTGCTCCCAGTAAGCCAGTCGCAGGGTGCCTAGAAAACGCGACCAAAGGTCCGCCACAGCCCGCGGGCTGCCTAAAGCCAATGCATGCAGTGTGAATCGACTGATAAGCGCCCCCAGAGGCGCCGCCTTGCCCAGGCACCCCTGCTGGCCGGCAGCGTCGGTGGGCCAGGCCACGGTCGTCGAGGTTGCGGCGGGCCAGGCAGGGAGCACTGGCAGCTGCAACATACGCGTGCAGCAACTCTCAGATTTAGAGTCATACAGAAAGATGGGAGAGATTTGGGGTGCATCGCCGTCATCCAACAAGTCACCCATACTGCAGCAAGGCAAGGTGCTGCATGCGTGCAACACCAGCTCTGTGTGGCCAAGCAGCATGCCAGGGTGTCGAGGTGTGCTTGCCTGAAAGATGTCTCTAATCGCCTCCTGCAGGTGCACACAAATAACACACGCAGCACAGCTATTTGGGGTGTTTGCATTCCAATGAAAGGCACCGCATTAGGACTTGTCAGCGACGGTCGGATGCCAGCACGCGCTCAACCAGCGCACCTGCAGCACCCAGTCGGCCGGCGCCGGAGGCAAATATGCGCCCTGCTGCGGCCACCACTCAGCCGAGGCCAGGCTGCCCAGCGCCGAAACTCGCGCAGCCCACCTGCGGCAGCAAGCCTGACTGGGGAACTTTGAAAGCGTTTGTGTGGAGGTGATAAGCTGCAACTAGCCACACGCAACTGGCACCAACCCCGGGAGGGTCAGGCACTGGTGCCACCCAGCAGCCACCCAGCGGTACACGTATTGATCAGGGCACGTTGAGTAGGATGGGCAGGATGGGCGTACCTGCAGCTCTCCAGCAGTTTGAGCAACATGCCAAAAAAGCTTGAGTCTCCAGGCAGCGCCGCAGGCGGCACTTCCATGCGCCCTAAACTGATGAGCCGGGCACGCTGCCCTGTAATGGACTGCAGCTGCAAGAAGCGCCGGGGCCTATCCACTGCATGCACAGGCGTGATCAGGGGGTTGGAGCCGAGATAAGCAAGAGCGGCAACTTATAAACTGGCTGCCATTGACAAAATTGTTCGATGGGGATAGGCAACTCCAGCATGTCGGCTGGCATGGTGGGGATTGAGCCGTGGTGGCAGTAGGAGATGCAATCATTTTGGCAAAGGGTTGATCAGAGCTTGCTTGACAGCAAGGTAGGTTCGTAAGAAGAAAGTGGCCGCAGAGAGATTTGGAGCTTGCCTGGGCGCAACACAAAGAAGCGGTGGCCAGTGTCTCGCTCATAGCTGTTGCTCAGTGCCAGCAGGCGCCACTCATCCGCTTGTGACGGCACCCAGTCATCGGTGGCCGTCGTGGACCCAGGTGCCAACCTGTTTGACGCTGCTTGTGCCTGCAATGCTGCGGCAGCTGTGGGGAAGCGCCACACAACATCAAGCTCCAAGCAGCCTGCAAGGCAAGGGCCCTGGCACCATGGTTTTTTTGCAAGGTTTCTGCAAAGTGATTAGGCACTGCAATGCTGTGGCACAAGGCTCATTTACACAGTCACACGCGGAGTACAAATGCCCGCCTGCAAGCCGCGCGTGGCAGCAATTCCGCACCAAGTGGGTCCGCCTCAGCTGCCCAGGGCCGCCAGGGTGCCTGGCTATCCCACTCGCCAGGCTGGGTAGTGGTCGCAGGCTCATCCCCCCAGCCACTGCCTTCGAGGCTGCCACCTGCGATGGTCCATGCGAATCATAAAAGTGACACATGCCAGTAACACCCCCCCCACACACACACAGGAAAGTAGTTCAAAGCAGCCACATGGACATACAACAACAATAAGCAAGGATGCAGCAAGGATGCCAACCAATCCAAGCAGTTGGAACCCCCCACCACCACCACCACCACCACCACACACACACACACACACACACTACTCCCACACACACCACCACCACCACCACCAGCCACTCTTGAGCGCCGCTACATCCCCTACCTGCGTCCTCCCCGGGCTCAGGCAGTGCATAGCCATGCCGCACAGACATCGCCACACATGGCCCACCAGAGCCGTTGCCTGCTGGCTGCCGCACTGACGTGGCAGTGGCGCCAGCTGCGGCGGCATCGGCGGCCATGCTGGCGGGTGCAGCATCCATGTCAGCTGCACTTAGTGAGGCATGGCAGGCTGCTGCAGCAGCAGGCGCTGCTGATGCCGCCAGCTGCCTGGCAAACAGCAGCAGCTGCTGGTCCACACGCAGCAGCCCAGGAGACAGCCTGCTGCTGTGCAAACTGTCAGCTTCAAATCGGAAAGTTGCGCCCCCCAGCACCGCCGGGGCCACGGCAACACCTCGGTAGCTGTCCCGCACCGCGTCATGCACCGGCAGAAGCAGCGGCCAGGAGATCTGGGCGTGGCTCAGCGCCACTGCTGCCGCCGACAGCAGCGTGTGCGCCTCCTGCACACCGCAGGTGGCAGGGAATTGGCAAAGTAGGACGAGGCACCAGTCACAGGATAAATCACCAACAATCACAGGAAGAAGAAAGTCTTGCCTGTCACCGCAGCAGAGTGGTGTGAAACGATAGCATGGCGGCATCAGCAGGCAGTAGGAAGCCGGGGAAGCGCACCGCTTACTAGGTCACAGCAGATGTGGTGCTAGAGACGCACACACAGCGTGCAGCGGGCAACTGGTGAGCTGAACATAAGAAGCATGGCCGCACCTCCTCATCTAGCACGCGCATTGAATAGCTGTCTGGCGTGAGCAGCAAAAAAGCTCCTGCACCAAACCACTGCTGTAGGCGGTGCGGCGCATCATGAAGCTCCAGGCAGCTGGCCAGGGGGGGCAGCACCGCGCTGTGCTGCCCTCGGCTGTTGCTGCCACCGCTGTCGCTGCCCCTGCCCCTTCTAAAGCTAGCTGCCTCTCCAGCTGGTGCGCATACTGCTCCTGCTGCTACTGATGACGGTCCCTCCGCATCACTTGTGAGCCCTGTTGATGCCAGCTGTGATGGCTGCAGCCGCGGCAGGTGCAGTGCCAGGGTGTATGGCTCTGAGCGAAACGGCAGGCGGTGCTGCAGCTGTGCCTGAAGCTCGACACTCTCAACTGTGCTTTTATTGCTGGAAGGTTGTTGTGCATGGCTTGACAGCTGTTTGACCAGCACTGCAGCAGCAGCGTGAAGAAAAAAGGAAGGCGGTGCGTATTGCCACCGGGGGTTGTGCAATGGCGGGAGGCAGTGAGGCTGTGTGCCGCCACCCTTGCGTTACCGTGCCATCTTCGTCCTGACGTGCAGCGCATACTCACCTGGGTCCCTCCAAGTCGCCAAGCACGTCTCCAGCGACGAAACAAACCTGCACAGGGTGTCGTTCTCCGACATTTGCGTGTGTTGCGCATTAATAGAGGCGATAGTTGTACACTGAGGCATTACCTCTCCCAAGCAGTTGCCACGGTGTAGTCGTGAAATTGCTGAAATTGCTGCTGCTGAAGTTGCTCAACCATTGAGCTCAAAACCGACAAAATGAGCAACTGCTTTCCCCTTATGCGATAACAGTAGGCGGAAAGAATGCCACCGCTTGTCTGACCTGTCGCCCACGTAGCGCAAGCTGGCAGCAGTCATGGTGCACATACTGTGCGAAAGGGCTAACCTTTTCACCACAGCAGCTGAATAACTACAAGTTAAAGTGTATTACAACATAACCTAGCCTTGTAACAACATAACGTAGTCTTGTACCCGGTAGTGATTGAAGAAGTGGCAAGCAAAGCAGACCGCAGTTGGCTCAAATTGTGAGGCGAGGCATGGCGCCACAGCCCGCCTGCCCAAGACCGTCCCTGGGTTACTGGTTGAAAATAGAAAATTCACTTTGGAAAACATGGCGGAGGCAACTGTTCGTACAGTTCCTCCAGGCACTCCTGCACTGCTGCTCTGCGGCTGGGCCGCCTGTGATACACCTCCACATCCTCGTCGCATTCCTCCCACCTGGCCTCCGCATGTCGCACAGCTCCATGAAAAGCCTGCTCTGCCTGCAGAATCTCTAGAATCGCCCCCGGCTGCTGATGCTGATCCAGGAGATGCTGCACCTGGTCCATCAGGGCTGGCACACGCCTCATGAGGTCCCGCACTGAGTCAGCAGCCCGCCCAGGTACTGCTGCCTCAGCGGCGGGGTAGTCTGACGTGAAGTGTGGGTGAAGTACATCGCAGCACTCTCCATCATACACTTCCCCCTCGCTGCTGCTAGGGCCTGACAGAGCGGCCGCCCTGGCCACTGCAGCAGCCGCTGCCATTGCTGCTGCTGCAGCTGCTTGGCCAGCAGGGGGGGTTGCTGCCGTGGCCGACCCTGAAGCCGTCGTTTCCAGGGAGCTGAAGCTGGGGTACAGCATGGAACGAGGAGAGACAGGGCTTAAGCTCAGAGCCGGCTGTTTTGCTGCTGCCACCTGCGCGGGCTGTTGCATTGCAGGGTGCAGGGGTGGTTGTAACTGGGGTGGGGACATGTCATGCAGCAGCGGACGTCTCTCGGGGAGCTGCGGCGGCAGGTGCACCCCATGACGCTGCTCGGCGGCTGTGCCCTGCCTGCTGCTGCCATGCACCTGTTCTCCGCAAGCGGCACTGAAGTCGACGGCAGCCTGTTGAGCAGTTTGCATGTGCTGCACTGCCGAGAAGGTGCTGTGTCGAGGGGCCCTAACCCGCCGACTGCTGGCACTCCTGGCAGCCTGTGCTGCATCTCCTGCCCCCCCCGAGGCTGCCACCATATCTAGCTGCAGGACGACGGATCCGCCCAGACACGCAGCTGCATCGTTGCCTGCAACTGCCGCTAAAGCACTTGCCATGTCATCGCTGGATGCCTGAGCTTGCATCTCAGCTTTCACCACAACCGTGTCAGCAGGCACGGGTGCTGCAGAGGATAGTGCTGCGTGCTCCTGCTTCACCCACTGAGGCTGCTGGCTGGAAACAGTGCTGAGTCGGGATGGTAACGCTGCAGCTGTGTTGCCCGCACTAGCCCTTGCATCAAGGTTGTACATGTCCAAGGAATGGTAGTACGAGGCCTTGCGGTTTTCCACAGTTTGCTGCACATAGTCGCGGTAGCGCCTCATGGCCGCCCGCATGTACGGCATGCTAAGGAGCTGCAAGACACATGGCATGATAGGTCTTGAGGGTGGGGCGGCGAGGGGCTGGCTAACCAGCCAACTCACACCCAAGGCATCCTTGGAGCTGGGGTGGGGTTGAGTCG
>JAAMXP010000010.1:0-26238 GCA_019693395.1 Ettlia oleoabundans
GCCCCAACTCAAATACTACACTACCATTGCCCACACACTAACCAATCCACCAAACCCTCACCTAGAACGCGCCTAAGCCAGTAATTTTTTATGATTCCTTGCTGCGAACGATGCGCCAGTCTCAGCTGATTCCGTTGGACTCAAGTTACATTGTTTTGCCACCACAATTCGTATACACAACAAGGCAGACTGTTTCTTTCAACATACCGTTATCAGTTTGACATGCTTTTACATGTGTCGTGGCGTCAAAAGGGTGATGGCACGCAAATGGCAGCATCTATGAGCGGCATCAGCCGGACAGGGCCAGCACCTTTGCCACGTCCTCGTCTGACACTCGGATGACCTCACCCCGCTGCTGCCCAGTGGCAATGTTCGCAAACAGGCGGGCCAGCTTGCTGACCGCATCAGCCGAGACACCAGGGAAAGCCTCATTCTCGGGCTGGCTGTCACGCCGAAGAACGGCTGAGATCCGCAGCTGCAGACAGAGTGCAGGGCAAGGAAGGGGGACACAGGGGCACCTTGGTAAGCATGCCTGTTAGTTAGCAGGGGTAGATGAAAGAAGAAATATGACAGAGCTGCAGCACCCACAAAGCAAATTTCTGCTGGGAGGGCTGGACGGGAAGCTGCAAGGCTCCCGCCTGCCAAGCAGCACGGTGCCCGCATGCAGCCCTCGCAGCTCCTCTCACCTCATTGACGCGGATGGGTGACTCCTGGTGCTCGAACTGCAGCGCCTTGACCAAACCAAACACGGCCGCATTGGCCACGCACGTCAACGCGATTCCAGGCATGGGGCAGACCTCGCCTGCACGCTCGAGGGAGGCCACAAACTAGCAACAGCAATTCGCTTGGCCGCAGGTGTATGAGAAGGCAGCTGAACACGAGAGCTGGTGACTCGCAGCTGAAAACATGAACTGGTGGATCTGCCTGCTTGCCAGCTCTGCACAGCAAGGTTGCAGCTCCAACCACCGCCAGAAGCGCTCATTGCCACACTGCTGCCATCACCCATTGCTCGCCACACGCACCCAGCATGCCATTAATGATTGTCCAGCTGCTGGATGGCTCCTTCCGCACCAGAGGCATTACCGCCTTAACCAGCAGGATGTGGCCCTGCACCTTGCTCTTCACTCCCTGCTGGAGCAACTGCGGCGAGATGTCGGTGACCCCGCCGCGTGGCGCCATACCACCTGCTCGCAAGCTCAGAAGCGGGCAACGGGGGGAGACGCAGCGCTTATCGGGGGTGTGAGACAGATGGGAGCACGAGCAGATGGCAACTAGCTAGCAACAGCTGGGCAATGCGGATGTACAAGTAGCTCTGCAACGAGCTGGAAGGTGGTGGCTCAAAGCACCCACGGACCTGATATGGACACTACGTGATCCAGCTGCAGGCCCTTCTCCTGCACAAACGCCGCCAGAGCGGCGGCACCCTCCTCTGTGCCCCAGTCAGCTATCGGAGTGTGAAGGCGACCAGTAGGGGCAGTGATGTGGTCAGTGAGTTTGGGCTTGCTGGCCTCAGAGCGCAGAGGGGCAATCACGGTGGCGCCCTGCCGCAGGAACTCCTGCACCATACCGCCGCCAACCACGCCTGCATGCAAGCATCACTGCCCGAAAGAACCAGCACAACGGTTAAGCTTTCATAAGTCACCCATGGAACATCAGGGTTGGCTTGGGAACTAGGGTTGACTTGCAGGTCTCAACCCTGATCCACATGTTGTTCATTCTCAGCAGGACAAGCGGCACCTCCGGCGGCAACGCCACCAGGGAGCCGTCCTGAGGCAGCGCGCTGCCCACCGCCTGCACGGCGGTAGCCGCCGCCCTCGTGGCCAACATCGGGAGCTTAGCACTTGCCTGTACCACCAGTGACGAGCGCCACGCAGTTCTTGAGGGAGGCCATCGTGATCCACGGCTTGAGCGGGAAGGGAAAAAAGCCAAGGCAACAACCAGTCTTACACACGGTAAGGCACACACTCGTTTTCAAAGCGGGGATGCTTTTGGATGCTTTGTGGGGGATGACCAAATCGCCTGGGGGGATCACCTGGCACCAGCAGTACCACGAGGGCCAGCGGGCAGCTATGTGTTTACAAGCCCCCCTTTCCAACCCTAACCACCATAGAGCCACACACCACACCACCATTCCACACACGCCGGACGATCATGCCTGCACTGTAGCCATTGCCTCCCTGCCCACTAGGGTCAAGTGGCCTCCCCTGATGCTGCTGCACCTTATGTATGCCGCAGCTTGAAGCAGCGAGGTATACACTGAGGAACATCACTCAAGTCTGCTGGCTGAGGGTCGTGGATGGCGACAGGAGGTATGAAGCCATAGTTCCCGTTCCCTCCCTAGGGTCCAGCGGTGCTGAAGCGCTGCGCTGTTGGCCTACCCTTATTGACCTGCCCTGATGTGTACAGACAATGCGCAGGGCGACTGCCTGAGCTTCCGCATCTGCTTTCACAGGCTGTAGTTCTTTGTCAGCTGTAGTTACAAGAGACCCAAAGAACCCCAGACAGATGATATCCAAAAAGAATCGGCCAACTTGATTGCGCACCGAGTATTCATTCTCTGGCTCAGCAGCGGCGCCCAGCGGGTTTAGAGCCAGGCAGGGCAGGGTCATGACACCCCATCTGCTGAGAAGCTGCTGCTGTCCATCAACCGCTCAGCTCAACCAGCCATTTGCCCAGCAGCTCGACGGCCACCGGGCCCGCTTGCTGGGGCACACATGCAAGGCAACTGACGGCTCAACTCTCATGCCGACTTGGCCATGTGGATGGCGAGGTCCACCACGCGGTTGCTGTAGCCCATCTGCAGCACATTTCAAGCAACGGCAGGGGCACCCATGACTACCTTCCAAGCACCCTCACGCTGCACATGTGAACATGTTCCATGCTGGAGCAGGCATGCAGGGTAAAGAACTTCTCCCGCAAGTTCTCCAGGGCCGGATGAGGAGCAGGCTGTTCCTGTTCCCTTTGGGCTGCGCGTCAAGCTCAACATGATATCATTTCTCGTGCAGCACAAACCAGTGCCACCTGGCCATCGCAATCGCGCTGCAGCGTCATCCAATTGCTGTCACGGCGACCACTTGGCTCCCCACAATCGCCCTCATGTGCTCAGCCACTTCCACCATTGACATGTCGTAGTGCTGTCTGTGCAGCCGCTCACCTCGTTGTCATACCAGGAGATGAGCTTGACAAAGGTGTCGGACAGCTGGATGCCGGCCTTGGAGTCAACAATGGAGGAGCGCTTGTCGCCAATGAAATCGGCGCTCACAACGTCCTCGTCGGTGAAGCTGCGCACGGACAGTGAGGGGGCCATTCAAAATGGTGAGGCAGGTCTGGCGGGGGGACTACCAAGGGTGAAGCAGAGCAAGATGCAGACTCAAGGAGATTTCGTAGCACACAGACATCATAGGTGGGCCAAGAGTAAATAAGGGCGAGTGTACCATCGGCTGCTTATAGGCCCCCAACAATAGAAGCCCAGCTGCCAAGCCCCTCAGCACCATGCAATGCCCAATGCGGGGTTAAACGAAAGTGTACCCCCCAACCCCCCCCACCCAGAATAAAGTAAAAACCCAAGCCCTGGTCTGTCCCCTCACCCCATCACGCCCTTGAGGGGTCCCTCGCTGGCTGCCTTGAGCGCGCTCATGATATCGGCGTACTTGGCGGGCTTGTTGAGGTTGACAGTCAGGTCAACCACTGCGGGGCAAAGGCAGCGCATTGTTAATCCAGGCGACCCAGGCAATAAGACTGGCAAGGTGAAGGCCAGGTGCAACACAAGAGTGACTTGCAGAAGTAAAAGGCAGGTGCCTGCTGTCAGGAAATTTGCCGCTATCAGCCGCTCGTTTATACTGCTCAACATGTGTGTTTGGCCAGTAGCAGAGCAAGCAACTGCTTTCTTAATCAAGCTTCCTGGTGTGCTTTTGGTAGGCATGCAAGGCTTGATGCAGCCCCACGGTAACTCCAACGGCACCCAGCTGGAGACACCTTACAGCACACTCACCCGACACGTCAAGGGTGGGCACGCGGAATGCCATGCCTGTGAGCTTGCCGTTGAGGTGGGGCAGCACCACACCCACAGCCTTGGCAGCACCGGTGGAGGAGGGGATGATGTTCTGGGCAGCACCTGCCTCGGGGATGGGAGGATTAATGAATGCGGAGAAAGTGGTTAATTGAGGGCAGATGGGCTTCTACAATGGCTATCCAAACAATTTGAGCCAAGCATCAAAATCACACTTGAAACCCCAAGGACTGGCTACCTTGAGCCGTCCTGCACACCCGGCTTTCTGCCCCCCAATCCAGTTTCCTGCTCACCCCGCATGCCCTGCTGCCCACCACGACTGTGGATGCTGTAATAAATGCTGCACACAGCCCTGCCCCATCCTGGCTGCGGCGCCAGACCCTTTCGCAAAGACCGCCCACCCTTGCTGCGCCCGCCCCGCCACCCACCCCAGCAGCCGCCCACCACCCTCCCTGCCCATGCCTCTCACACAAGCGACACCCCACCCGAAAGCCCCCGCCTCTCACCGCGGCCGCCGCGCCAGTCCTTCTTGGAGGGACCATCCACGGTCTTCTGGGTGGCGGTGGTCGCGTGCACGGTGGTCATCAAACCCTCCTTGATGCCGAAGCTGTCGTCAACAACCTTGGCAAGGGGAGCCAAGCAGTTGGTCTGCATGCACAGCAAAACAAGCCAGGCAGCAAGGCAGTTAGCAGGAAGTCGGGAGGGGTTGTTGCGTGTGTGGCAATGCTGCCAGGCTCATGCCACGATGGTGTTCCTACAAAGAACTAGTGACCGGTGCTGCCATCGCAAACACAGTTGCCTGCACTGACGGCTGGCCTGCGCTATCCCCACAACCTCCAAATACAAAGCACACAAAACCACACATCAATACGGCCCTGCTGCTGTTTGTCCCCACTCACGGTGCATGATGCGTTGGACACCACATCCATGGTCTTGGCGTCGTACTTCTCGTGGTTCACACCCTGGGGCAGTACCGTACAGGCAGTTAGACGGGCGCAGTGAGCAGAGGATAGAATACCAGCAATATGCAGTAGCACAGCCAAGCAGACTGCAGTGAGGCAGCATGCTGAGGGAGGTTGTGGTAGGTTCAGCAACCGTCACGTCTGTAAAGGAAATTGCAGCCGGGACGCAGCCAGCCAGTGCAGTGGTATAGCCCTTTTATAAGTTTTGTTAGCAGTCATATCAGCGTATCCGCAGCTGGCACATCAGCGCGGTGCCAGCCAGCTCACCATCACAAACATGGGGGCATCCTTGGAGGGGGCAGAGATGATGACCTGCATGTAAATTAAAAAATACCACAGAAATGTCAGAAAATCGAGCACGGACAGCGGATGCCAACGCGAGGTCATGCATATGTGGCATACAATGGAGCTGTGTGAGCAGGACAGGCATATAGCCTCATCAACAATGCTGCCCACAACGCAGTAAGGTGTCGCTACTGGCTGAGTTCAGCTACTGACTCTGGCCTTAGCCCCGCTTCTCCCCTGCCCCTGCGCCTCGCCATCTGCCTTTTGCAATAACTCGCCCTCTATACCGTAGATGACCTGTACCACCATCTGTCCAATATACCTGCCGCTACCCTGTGCCACTGCCCATTGCTCACCTTCTTTGCGCCACCCTTGAGGTGTGCGGAGGCCTTGCCCACCTCGGTGAACACACCAGTGGACTCGCACACAAAGTCGGCGCCCACCTCGCCCCAGGGGATCTCTTCGGGCTGCATGTATGCATAACAACAGACCGTGACTCACAGCAAGCGTAGGAGACGAAGCTGGTGCGGAAGGAGAGGGTGCCAGCAGGCGTGAAAGTACAAGCGGGACCAACAAAGCATGGACCGGGGTTCAGGCAAGGTGGTAGGAGCACTGTTGACACGCAGGGCTGTAATGTGTCAGGGGATTGAGTGTGTGAATGGTGAAAAGATAAAGCGGATATGTGTGGAGGGAACAGCTGTTGCAATGAAATGGGAATGAGGTCTGGTGGATCACAGTTCTGAACCAGACGAATGGTCACTGCCTGCACTTTTTGCGACCCTCCATATTTCACTGTGAGACCACACATTCACTCAAAGAATGGCCCAACAGGTCTTGCACGCACGCTCGCGTCAGCATGCAGCATTGCCAACAACACATGACAAGACCTTGCGGCAGCTTGCCTGGCATAGCAGCCCTGGATAACAGTGTTACCCAGGACCCAAGCCCTGTACCAACGTCTGGATCCACTTACGTTCATCTTTGTGAACACCTTGATGGCCTTGCCGTTGACCACCAATGAGTCGGCGGTATGGCTCACTTCGCCCTTGAAGCGGCCGTGCACGGTGTCATACTTGAACATGTAGGCGGCGTACTCGGGGTCAATGAAGGGGTCGTTGAACGCTGCACACAGGACAGGAAGGGAGCGTCGAGGTTATAGAAGCTGTGGTTGGGGGGATGCGGTGGCAGGCGGCAGCAGGCGGCGGCAGCGGCGGCGAGGGTTGTGAGCTGAGGGGTGAGTCGGGCAGATGGGTGGCGGCGGGGTGATCGCACCGGTCGGGGCAGCCACTTACCCACGACCTCCACATCCTCGCGCTCCAGTGCGGCACGGCATACCTACAACGAGGGCAACGGGAAGCCGCAGGTGATGGGGTAAACCCGAGGCCATCAACCCCGCCCTCCCTTCTGTAGCCTGCCGGCCGCTGCCATGGCTGTTCAGCGCCCAAGTGCTGGCCTTCGCGGTAGTGGGGAGGTCACGCTGGCATGCAGGTCGTCACACGCCGTTCACCCCTTCCTCTAACATTGAGGCGATCAGATCATAGCTCGCAGTCGTGGTGGCTGCAAACTGTTGCGTTGTAGGTGCAATCCGCTCACCAGGCGGCCGATGCGACCGAAGCCGTTGATCCCCAGACGCAGAGGAGCCATCTTCAGTTGAGCGTATGTAATAACGTCTAAAGATGTAAAGTGAGAGTCGTGAAAGCAGGTTGCACTCTTAGACGTACATGGACTGTGGGGCTTGACCCCTCACAGCACAGCACGAGCATGGAGCCCAAAAATAGGCTCGATTGACAGCCATACTGCTGGTGCATGATGCCTAAACTGCAATAAAGGCTGACAGGGCGATCAGTAGGTGCTCATGGTGTTCTCAACATGTTCTGCCTGACATAGCAGCCGCCCTTCCGTCATGTTGGGAATGGATGTCACCATGGCTTTCAGCTGCCTATGTTGCGGCACAAGAAGTGCTTGTGGCAGCTTTGAATGATGGAGACATTACTAAATGCTGGGGCTACCACTAGTCAGTGAACACACAATCAACTGCTGGTACATGCAACGATTGGCCTTGCCGCACTGCACGGAAATGCGTTGTGGCCACCATCTGTGCTGCTGCTGCTGCTGCTACCGGTAAAGCTCGCTGGACCACAGCTCTTTCACACGGGTTGTGTGCCGGCTAAACTCCAGCTGCTGGAACTGGTGGAGCAAGTCGGCACCTCGATCAGCCGGCAGCTGCAACCTGCAGGCCCCACCGGCAGCAGCACACCAGGGTTTTCACCACGTTCACAGGCATGGGCAGTGGGACAATGTGCAGCAACACCGCGCTATCTTTTGCGCGAAGCGGATACCATAGTGTGATCATGGAGCACACGCTGGTGAGGGCATACGACCACAAGATTAGCAGGCCCAGCTGACGGTTGGGTAGGCCCGTTACATCAAGGGCTGCTTTGCAAACCGCTCTGCGTCATTTGCCTACCTCAGTTTATCCAGCGGCTCTTGCACCGGTGGCAGGTCCAGTCCCGTCTCTATCCGCACCAACTGTTGGCTCAACCGCGCTGCTGCCCTCCCCTCCTCTGCAAGCAGCGCATGGGCAGGACGACGAACCATGTGCGTGAAAAAGCTTGCACTGCTTGGCGAACCACAGACATGACGCGATCCACAACCTCAGCCCCTCAGGGAATGTGCGCTCCAAGTGTTAATTGTCGTGCATACTGTGGCGCTGCAGCAGCAGCACATGCCCATCCACCAAACTGCCGCCATGCTGCTGCTTCTGGATATACCAGCTTGGTAGCCACCACCCCAGCCCTTCCATGGTGATGCGCACCACACCAACCTGAGCCCAGCTGCTCCGCCGCTCGTCTGGGCTTCACCTCCGCCGCATGCTCCAGCAGCAACTCCATGGACCCGTACTGCTTCAGTAGTGCTACCGCGGTCTTGGGCCCTATGCCGGCCACCCCTGGCACATTGTCTGCGCACAGTGGTAGCAAAAGGGGTGGTGGAAGGCGCCAAAACTTGTCAGTGTAGTAGCTGTTTTCTTACGTTTTATACCAAGCTTTCAGTTCGATTTGAGTGCACATTGGGATATGGCAACCAGCGATGACCTAACGACACAACCCAGAAGCAGCAAATGACAGCGGGCGATGCGTGCCTGAGGAATCTCCTGCTAGTGCCAGCACATCCACAAACTGCTGCGGCTGCAGGCCGTACTCCTGCACAACGGGCACAGCGGCCACCAGGAAGACAGCATATGTGCACCTCAGCATGGCACACCAGGAGAGCATGCCGGGGTATGAGTGCGAGGCACCAAAACTGCAATTGCTGCCAACGACAACTGCTTGTACCCAAGTAGAAGGGGTTCATGCGGCCGTTAGATCAGCAGTTTTAGAGCAAAATATGAACAGGTGCATCACGCAAATTGCCTGCCATGCATTTCTTCTCAGCATCAATTCCTTGCCCAACCCTGAGTTGTCCCTCTTGCTGTTCGTTAGCATCCGCCCTGCCCTTGCCATATCTCGCCCTGCCCATCTTGCCCTTCTCTCCTCCCCATCTGTCATGCTCACCTGCTCGAAATCTGCCTCGCTGTAAGGTATCAGCGCATACTTGTTCACGCGCTCGCCAGGTGACGGCTTCTTGGGTGGGCGGAGCAAAATGATGCCTGGGCGCAGCAGCTGGAAGAAATCCTTGTCGGGGGAGGCAATTGCCACAGCAATGCCCTCCTGCACGGGGAGCAACAGTAGTGAGAAACTGTCTGCATATGAGCGGGGAGGGTGTAGATTCTGCAGATAAGGAAGAGCCGCGCTGATCACGATTCAAAGAGAAGGGCGTTACAGCAACTCGAAAATGCGCAGCCAACCTTGCTTGGCTGGTGTTGGTCAAGATGGCACCTGTGGTGACTGCGGTACACAGCACACCTGTATTGCTCGGTACGCCATGGTGCCAATCACGTCGTCAGCTTCCACCCCCGGCACCTGCAGTAGCGATCATCACAGTCGCAGCAGGGATGCGTAGGTGCGGGATCACTGCGCAACACCGGCCATACACAGCCTCCCGACCCTCCATCATATCCTTACAAGCGATTTCGGCCACATGCTTGCCACCCGCAATTATAGCTACACATTCGCCACATCAATTCATAACCCACGTAAACACCAGCATACTCACTCACATGCCCACCCCCAGCCCCACCCCACCTGTATGACAGGGATGGCCATGGCTTTGAGCAGCTGCTGCAGGCGGGGTATGGCCTCCTTCACAGCATCGGGGCAGGCCGCTCGCTGCCCCTTGTACCCCTCGTACATCTCATGCCTGTAACAGCATGAAGCAAGGGGGTAAAGATTGTAACACTGCAACAGATAAGCAAAAGTGTGCGCAATCCTTGTAACCCTTGACCGCCTATCCACAGCATACCCGCCAACTGCAGCGTGGTTGGCCATTGAAGACACTAGTTCCAGCGATGCACGTCAAGTTCAAGTCTTAAACTTCCGCCCCAAAGCCCTTTCCCGCCTAACTCCCACCTAAAGGTCTTGCCCCGTGCATCTAGTACCACCGCAAAGTGGGTTGGCGGCGGCGCCAGCTCCAGCAGGTTGAGCAGGGTGTTGAGGAAGCCAAAGAGCACCGTAGTGTCCTCTCCTGCCAGGGGTCAAGAAGACGGACTGATGAGGATTAAAATGATGAAGAATGCAAAGGGTGGGGAGCGAGCATGACAACCAGAAAATGTCTTTGGAAGGTGGCCGATGGATGACAAGGAGGAATGAAGGCAGTAGTGGGTGGCAGGACCACACGCCAGTATGGTGCCACAGCAGCAGCTGAAGGAGCTTGTAGTGCAGATGAAATAGGACACAGGTTGGGGCAGCGGCAGCAGCTGATGAATGTAGCAGGGGCAGCTGGGCCTGGGAGAGCACCGCTGTTGCTAACACGGCTTACCTGCAGCATTTCGCAAGCGGTGTGCTTCCGAGAACGCGAAGTGCGAGCGATACAGCAGTGCCATGGCATCCGTAAGAATCATGCTGCGGGCAGAGCAGACGAAGGAATTATGTAAGGGCACATGAATGACAAGAAGCCGACGAAGTGCGCAATGCCAATAACAACCCTGCTAATGTGGACAGGGAACGGGAAAATCATCAATGCAGCGTGCCGCTGACTATGCTGCTCTATAATGTGCAACACAGTTACACGAGGCGCACCGTTTGCCACCGGCTGGCAACTGCATGCCATAGTCGCCATACAGGTTCTGCTGAGGCGGGCCTGCCAGCTGCGGCGTCGCCTCCTCCGCCGCCGCCGACCCTGAGGCTGCTGCTCTAGCACTGCAGTGCACTTGACGCCGTTGGGCACATCGCCTGATATATGGCACACCGCTGCTAGACTGCCAACTGCTGCTGCTGCTGCTGCTGGTGGAGCAGGTGCACCACTGGTGGCGGAGCACGCAGGGCGGCGGCGGCGCCTGCTGCTGCCACTGTGCCGCAAGCTGCTGCTGCTGCTGCTGCGTTGCCTGGCTCGCTTGTGACCTTTGCGCAAATGCCATAGAGCCTGACATGCTACGAAAGCTGCACGTTCGACAAAGGGTGCGGGTAGGGAGGCGGAGAACCAGCGACAGCCCGCACTGCACGCCGCTCATCGCGTTACAAAGGGCGATCCCTCCTTGCTGCTACGCCGCTCCGAAAAGGCTGGGCGGCGTGGAGATTACTCGCTAAGCTACTGGCAAAGCAGATGACTACAGAGGCTGCTTCACTGTCGATCCATCAATCTAGCATATGTGTCTTCGTGTCAAATGAGGCAGGAGAGTGCAAAGGCTCGCCATGCTGTGGTTGCTGTGCAAGAGCTAGGCTCCCCGAGCTCCAAGAACTCCAAGCGCCTTCATATCTCCTTGGTTGAACAACTCAAGCCCCTTGCTACATCATGCTTGCATAACATGTCAGCTGCCACTGTCTGTTCAACCAGCTCCAATCGCACTAAGCTTGTGAAAGGCCCGCCAGCAAGCTATGACCACCGTCAGCTACAGAGGAAATCGGCCAACCTCGTCGCAAAGTACCCGCACCTGCTGCCGCTTGTGGAGCAAGGTGCCTGTGCCGCCACTACTGCCGCTGCCTCAACGCCTGCCGGCAACCCGCTGCTGCCACGCATGCCTGCTTCTGCTCCTTGTAGCAGGCCAGATTACTCTTTTCTAATCCCTGACAAAAAATAATTTCTACAAATATGCTCCAGGCTCTCTTGTGGCGTTAGAGCGGCCAGCGGACTACCGCGAACGTCGCAGCGATGGGTATTCAGAGCCGCTGGAGATTTACATAGTGGGCACGGCCCATGTGTCACGGCAGTCGGCAGAGGATGTGCGGCAAGTGGTGCGAGCAGTGCAGCCAGATGCGGTGGTGGTGGAGCTATGTAGGTCCCGCCAGGCAGTCATGTACCCGCCGCAGCCACAACAGCAGGAGCAGGACTTGCTGCCTGTGTGGAGCGCCAGCAGGGGCAGTGTAAGCGATGGAGAGGAGGAAAAGGCAGGCAGCAGCAACATCTTCAGCGGCACGAGAAGTGCGGGTGGCTTCAACCCGCTTAGCTTGAGTGGTGTTGGCCTGCTGCCTGCCTTCCAGCGCAGTATGGAGCTCGGCGGCAGCACAGCCCTGCTCCTGCGCCTAGTGCTGGGCCGCATGTCGGCGCGGCTCTCCGGCAGGCTTGGTGTCATGGGTGGGGCGGAGTTTGTGACGGGACGTCAGGAAGCTGAGGCCCTGGGGGCACAGGTAACTTGTTTGGCAATGGCTTGATGCTCCTGCGTGGAGAAATTGCTGGCAAGTCGCCCACGCAGCGCCATAGCCTTTTCCGTCGCCATTTACGACTTCTGTTCCCTTAGTACAGGTGTGTCAACGCCCCAGGAAGCAAACTATACCAACAACGCATGCACACATCCTCTTGCTGCAGCTTGTTTTAGGCGATCGACCGATTGAGATTACGCTGCAGCGAGCCTGGGACGCGCTGAGCTGGCGGCAGCGGGGCCGTCTGGCAGCAGAGCTCGTGGGAGGAATGATGGCGGCACAGAGGGTGGGCCCTGCAACTGGCATCATGCAACTGCTGCTTCTCTGCATCGATTGCTACGCGATGCAGCTTAACCTGGAAGCAGCAGCGTAGCAGCCGTCTAAACAATCACGTCAGTCATGGTGCTGGTTGAGGCACCATGCCCCTCAGCTAGCGGTGCTTCCACAGAATTGACTGTCGTTACTGGTTTACACGCAGACAAGGCATGCAACCTTGTTCTCCTAAGCAACCCTGCCCACCTGTTGCCGCTCGTTGCCACATTTGCAGATGCAGATGGATGCTGCGGCGGTGGAGCGACTTAAAGACGATGATGCCGTGTCGCTATTGTTCAATCAGCTCAGTGAAGCTTATCCTGAGGTGGGTGAGGTCGTGCCAAATGCCAGCACACGAATTTTACAGTGCTACAGTGTTACGCTGCCTTCCCTCTCCTGCACGACTGTCCTGCATCATCATCCTTACTAATAGCCTCACATACCACACAAGCCTGCAGTTGGCCTTGCCCTGCCATGTTTGCCTTCTTCGCCCCCATCGTCACACCACTCTGCCAGGCCATCATCATTTCCAGCGAACCCCTAGTCGGCCCAACGACAGTAAATAATTACTCTGCCCCTCCCCTCCACCATATTTGTTCATGAACTGCTTCCCCCTTCCCCTCCACGGCCTGATTGCAACCCTGCAGCTGGTGGGTCCCCTGATTCACGAGCGAGACCTCTACCTGGCTTGGTCTCTCAAGCGCTCCAAGGCAGTGAACGGCAGCCGCAGAGTGGTGGGTGTGGTGGGCAAGGGCCACCTGCGAGGCGTGTGCTACGCTCTGACTCACAACGAAGGTGAGCAGCGGCACTAGCACCAGATATTGCACAGCATGCTTGGCACAGGGGATCGGTTCCAACATAGGAGAGGAGTTGGCAAGGGCAGGCTGCGTTTCTGCAGAGTCCCGGCCAGCCTGCCTGTTGCTTCATCACTGGTGGAAGGTCCATCTGCCTGACATGGCAAACAAGCCAGCCGAGCCAAAGCATGACTCCATTGATGCAAGTCCTGCACATCTGTACCATGTCAGCTCTCTCACACATCCTGCCGCCATCGATCTTGCAGCGGGCGCGCAGCTGCGGTTCTCGGACCTTGTGGGTGGCAAGAATGTGAAGGCAGACCGGCAGCGTCAGCGAGCTGCAGCTGCCGGCCGATTTGTGTTGGAGACTGCCCTCTTCGGCGCTCTGTGGTATGCATGGACCGCGGTCCAGCCGCAGTAACAGCAGTGCAGCTTGCCTTCTTTGGCAGGCGGCAATTTAGACAACCTGTTGGATTACTCTGTATGTAGCACTGCTATATTTTGCAACAGTACCCTGTAATCGCCCAAGTAGGTTTGCTCTCATGTTCCGGACAGCCAGCACAGGCATTTCACACTAGTATACTGTGCCAATGCCGCCACAAACAGCTCTGCTTTCCTTCAGCACCAATGGAATAAGGAAGCCGCCTGATACTTACGCCGGCTGCCCGTGCTCGCTGCCAGGAGGCGGCGGGGCCTGGCTCGATGGGGAGGTCCTGGTCGCCCCCAGAGGTGGGAACTCAGTGAGGGTCCCTTGACGTGGCTCATGGCTGCGTCCATGCCTGACACTAGAAGCAGTTGTGGCAGCAAAGGCGCTGACAGACACGAACCTCCCGCTTTTTGTAGTTAGCGGCCTTGGCCTGGGCTCCTGGGCAGACGTCACAGGTGCAACTGGAGCCGCCTGCAGTGTGGGATGGATGCCTGTGTAACAAGGGCGGACAGCCTGCATTGGCGTGCCTGCCATTCTGTCGTTCAACGACAGCAAGCATTCTGCCGCAACTCACAAGCACAGTTGTTGCCGCAAGTACAGCCGTCGCGACAGTAGGCGCAGTCGCCCGCTGAGAACCTGCACACCACGTGAATATCCAACACAGCAGGGGCAGTAACCGAGTGCAGTGAGTACACAAGTCCCCCACCTGCCCCGGCTGGGCAGTGCACCACCCGTAAAATAGTGGTGCCACGAGGGCTGCTGCCGTGCGTGGGGACAGAGAAGAGGGCGCCTCCCTAGGGTCCAAGGGTGCCTCACCCCTCCTGCTCGGAGGACTTCTGCAGTGGTTTGGCCACAGAGGACGACATGGCTTTCCTAGTTATTTGCACAGCAGCACAGCAGCAAGCCTGTGCTCAACAGTGCCAGTGGGCATAAGGGGCCAGGAGCCACCTGCGTGCCAGCCTGTCCAAGGTGCAGGCATCTTCTCCTAGATGCCTGTCTGGCTCTGGACTGCGAAGGAGTTTGCAAGGCATAACATGTGACTGGTTCTAGCTAAAGCGCCATCACGGGGCAAATCTGTACTGCTCATCTGTGTCGTACGTCAGGGGAAGAAATCGAAGTAAATCTCGCACCACCGTTACAGCACCGCACGACTTCTTGTGTGCTTAAGAGTTGCGGTGCTCGGGCGGAGGTACAGCGCCGCCTCTGTGAGAGGCTTGCAACCCAGGTGACCCCAGCAGATGAACTGTATGGAATGCTTGTGAGACACACGTGCCCGGCGGTTCAACATCAAGGAAAGTATTGCCGGTTGCAAGACTCCGTTCAACCATCCAGCCACCCCGCCCTGCGCCCCCCGAGCTGCCTAACTGTTGCCGCTCACACATTACTGCGTTGCTTTTCATGTTTGGCAGGACTGAGCCTGCTAGTCAACGATTAGCGGCTGAAAACAGGTTTAAAGCAAGCCTTACGTTCATGGCACCCCTTAACACGCGTCAGCGGAGGGACGAAGGGCCAGCAATGCCAGCTCCAGGCGCTTGCTCCGCGTCCACCGCTCAGCAACTGCCCCACCTACCGGACTCCTGCTGGGATACCATCATGAGCCACTTCACTGACAACAGTGAGCTGCAGTGGAACAGTAATGTGAGAAACCAGCAATCGGCTGTGGTGGGCAGCTATAAGAGACTCCCACAGCACCCCATGTTGCTTCCTCCTCCTGACCGCCTCTTTTCCTTTCCTGCCCGTTGCTTTGTTGCTCTGCGGCAGGGATTACTTTGGGATAGCGCTAGTGTGCAAGCGCTTCCGCGAAATCATCCGGCGCCTACCACTCTGGAGAACACGGGCTTTTTGTGGGACAAGAAACCGGCAAACTCCAGCCTCCGAAGGTAGAGCCGCGCTTTGGGCCGCACGCATTGCATGCAGCGTGAAGCACTTTTGTCATTAGCGTTGCATATCATCTGCAGACCCTTGCCAAAACATGATCGCGTGCGTCCAGGCAAACGCTGCACAGCTTACTGTCATGTTGTACCACGGCATGGAGCCAGACGCTTAGCCACCATTCCCTGCCACTGCTCCGAGTGCCGTTTGTGAGGGGCTCGCTTGCACTCTATAGTACGCCTGCAGAGCGGAGCTGTTCCTCGATTGGCTGGCTGGCAGGGTGGGGCAGCCGCTGAGCAATCTTGATCTAGTACTGTATCCACCCCTTGAGCAGCTTCCCCTACGCCCATCAATTTGGTAAGGTTTCCTGCGCCCGCTGCGTAACAGTGATGCCTCAGGTTCCCGATGTCTGCAGGGTTGGTGACGAACCTGGGCAGCTGGATTGCTGGGTTCATTCAGCTGGAAAGATTGGTAAGCCCTCTTTCAACAGGCCTGTACCTCAAAAGAAGGATGGCATGCAGCACCCTGATTTCCTGTGGTTGTCCAGCTGCATTGATGTGCACTGGTATCCGCCACGTCGATAAGCATATTAGCTGAAGTCCTCAGCAAGGCACGGACGCCCCGCAACCCTCTCCGAACTCGGTGTGAACATCCCACCGCCAGGAAATCTCATTGCATGCCTGCGTAATTGCGCCAACTGTCCTTGTCCCGTGCTTTGCAATGTTGTTTCTTTGCTCTGGGGCCGGGTGCTAGCTTCCCGCAGCAGCATGCTGGATGTGCGCACGAGGCTGTCGTCGCTGACACGACTGACCAGCCTCATGCTCAGTGCCACCTCGCCGCGTGAAGATGTGGATCTGCTGACTACTGCGGTGAGAGGCAGGTGTTGGTGCCTGGCGGCTGGGTTTTGCTACTTTGAAAAGAGATGTGCACTGGAAATGACAACCAGCTTGACTGCGGAGGCTACCAAAGCAACCTTACGGGCTTACTGCAGGAGGCTTTGGCAGATGCAGCAGCAAGCCACATTTTCCTGATGTTGCCGCCAGCAAAAGACGCCTGGCTGCCCACCTCTCTACAGTGCGTCCATCTGGCCCCGCCTCTCATGCTGCAACAGCAGCCTTGTTGTGGTTATGCGAAACAAGCATATATTCATGCTTGTGGTCTACCTTGACCGGCGGGTTGCAGCAGTTTTTATGCAAGGTTGCCGCAATCTCAGCCTGCCTTTAGCTGTTGTGCTTGCAGGGTGCTGCATTTGGACTGTGTCACCCTGGATTCGCTGCCAACCTGCATCACGCTGCTGACTGACCCGCGGAACCTTGAAGTGAGCAGCAGACGCAGCCTGGCTAATGTCGGGGTGCTCACAAAACTGCCACAAGGTGGGTCAAAAGTTGCTGTGTTTCAACATCTGTCTAGAAAGTGTGTGCCAAATGGTAAATGGCTGGTTATGCGAGGCCTTGGGCTGGCTATTCTGCAGGCCATGGCACGCCAGCTTATGTATGCTGCCCTGGAGTAAACAAGTGTGGAACACTTCCTTCTGCCTCATCCTGACTTGCTAACTAGTATGCTGCGCTTTAATAGTCGCCTCCTGAAGCCATGCAGGGCTGCATCACCTTGGACTGCATGGCTGTGTTCCAGCTGTTTTCCTCCCCTCCTTAAACATTTACAACCGGCTTCAAGTGTTGTCCCTTAGCAAGTATGTCTGCCGGTTCTGCTCATGTCCTGTCCAAGCCAGCAGGATAAGCTCCTGTCTGCTGTGTTGTGAGGCCTTTACTGCAGCAAAGCCATGCATGACACATTTCTCACCCTTCCTCACTTTGCACCTGCCGCCTGTTCATGCAGGTGTAACCTGGGTGCTGTCCCGCGTTTCTTAGAGCAACTGCTGGAGCCCTGACCGGTCTGCAGCAGCTGTCGTAAGTGGCAGCTCCTCACCTCACTTTGCAGGATCTGCCACGCCTTCTGCACCATTCGCCTGGTGACGCTCGCTCGCCCCTGTGTTCTTGCCACCTAGCCTTGCTGCGCACCCACGTGAGTGACGCCAACAGCATTGCACACATGACCGTGCGCTGTGCTGCAGGCTGAGGCCTGCAGACCTGACGGAGGTACCTGCACCAATGACACTGCTCCTTTCAAACGCTTGGTGGCCTGCAGTTGTGGAGTTGTGCATCACGCAGCAGGCAGCCACCATGGGAGAGATGGTGGATGTGCTGTCGCGCCTGGCACAGCTGCCCGAGCTAGCAGGTTGGCATCTCTGCCTGTGTCCTCCGCCGCACAGCTGTCAGGTTTCAGTGTGGACGCGTGGTTGCAAGGGGAGAGGGCTCCCATTGATGTCATCATTATTGCCTGCCATGCACTTGCATTGCAGAATAGCCCAGCACCACACACATGCACGTATGTACCCATGCACACACAAGCATGGACATGCGGTACATGCGCGCACACAGTTAGATACGCGCACGCAAACACTCCACCATCCACCTAGCCTCACCCACCACATCCATCACCCATTTCCCCACACACCACACCACGTCACCCTTCCTGCATGATGCATCCCTGTGGTTTTGCAGTTGTGTACTTTGAGGCTGGGCGGATGTTGTGGTGAGCCACGATGTGTTGAATGCTATTGCGGAGTTGGCTCGAGCCAAGCCACAGCTGCAGTTCAAGCGCCTGGAACAATGCCCCTGGTAGCAAGTGCCGTCACGTGCGGGTTGCAGCGGTCCGGCGGTTGGCGCTCACTGACTGACGAATTTGCTCTTCTGGCTGAACATAAATCACATTTGCTTGGCCTATTGCTTGTACGTATGTAACCATGGTTGACTTGGATTTCGTGTTGGTTATATAATTATACAAGCACCTGTTCTGCAGGGAGGCGATATCATGCGTCGCTGGTTGCCCTGCATGTGAAGTGGATGGCAGAGCACAATCTGCCAGCCCTGCCCTCCCTTCACATCATGACCAGTATGTCGGCTCTTTGCACTCCAAAAAGAACACATCTTGCGATGCGCAGATGCCAATTGTTAAGGCACTGTGAGAAAGTTGCCGCGCTGAGCAGACTCTGCTTTCGCCACCAGCGCTACCAACCTCTGCCAGGTACTGATTGTGCCAGGAACCCTCTTTGCCTGCCTCAGCTGTTTGCTGCGCAACAACAAACTTGTGACCTTTCGCCCCGCGTAGCGGCCCCTTGGCCCAGGCTCGAACGGAGCTTCAACCATGCGCTTCCTCACACCTTCTGCAGAGCCACACTAGCCTCGATTAGCTTCGGGGACAGTTTCAAAGGGAAAGCAACACAAATGTGTATGAAAAAACGTGTCGGTAGCTTGTGGCAACTACGCAACTGTAGCCCCCCCGCCGGGCGCGTCCGCTAAATGGAAGTCACCTGCACGGAGGAGTTTCTGCCCGCCTCATCACGCCCGTGCAAGGGCAAGAAGGTTTACTCGGTAAGTATACATTGAACACAGCACTAAGCAGAGCTCATTCCGCAATCAGCTGCGAGGCGCTGTGCCCGCAACCAAGTCCAATGAAACTGCGCGCAGGAATCGGGCTGCGAAGTTTGTGGAGTGCATGTTAGCTCAAGCTTTCGTTCCGATCCGTATACGAACAAGAGGTGGGTGGCGGCAGTGATGGCACCGCGTTATTCCTGGTGCACCAAAACACTGCTGACGAAAGACCGGGAACGCTGCCGGCTGCTAAAGTCTAGGTTTTATGTTCTGTGCCGCAATTCTGCTCCTTGCCGCCGTCGCTGCCGCCGCCAATGGCGGGGTGAGGCTCCGCTTGCTCCATTACACTACGTACAGTTTGCCCTGCCTGCAGGCTATGCAACTCATGCCATTGCAAGGCATATCGACGTCGCCGCAAGCTGTCCCGACCGTATTGCGGGACAGGTGGCGGTTACGGTTGTTCGAGCACTCCACCCCGTGCCACCCGCCTGTGCCGCCATGCATCTGAACCCTCCCTATTGGCCTCTGACCTATCCATTCCAGCCTTGGCACAGGCAAGGAGCTGAACTGCACACTTCCACCACTGCGTTGGGAAAGGGGCGCTGGCCGGGGCGCGTGGGTATGCTTCGCCAATGTATCAACATGTGCTTGCTGGGCACGGGCATGTTGACAGCTGCCTGCTGCCAAATGTGCGCTGCAGCTGTCCCAGAGCTTCCCCGCAACCACTACTGAGGGATGGCCAGAATGGGTGATGGAGCTGGATTCCAAACAACTAGTGGTGGTAGCTCCCGCATGTCCCCAGGCATACTTGGACAATGCCAGTGCCAGCCAGCCGACACTCAGCAGGGAAGCTGTGTTACAGGCAAGTAACCCCGACCCTGCTGCCTGTCATAACAATGGGGGTGCTCTGCTTGGCTCCTCAGGAAAGGCTTTGTGCTGGTTCAGTCTGTTGCGGTCAATGCCACTTGGCCTGGGTAGCTGGTTGAGGCATCGTTGCGACTTGCGACCCTCCGTCATGCCCGCAGGTGGCTGTGGCTGCGGTTCCCAACCATGCACGACTAGTTGAGCTGCAGCAGCGAGTCTGCAAGGAAGCCAGCAACTCAGTGGGCGATTGGATGGTGGTAGTCCAATGTGCATGGCGTGCTCAGCAGGCCACGCCAAGCTGCAGACACAGGTGCGTCACCGCTGGCGGCTGCTCATGCTTGACGGCCTGTCTGCAGCTGAAGCCGCTGCGTCTATGTTGGGATAAGGCTACGAGTGAAGGCTGCCTGGTGCCTAGGGACACTTTGCTGCCGAATGGTGCGGCTCCGCAGCCATCATCGGCTGTCGGTGCATGGCATGCAATATGCCTCATGCTGCCGGCGCCCCATCTGCCTTGCGATTGCCTGCAGGGTGGTGCTGGGCCTGCTGCCACACGTGATGCTGCAGCTGCCTGATGATCCTGCGGGCATCCTGCACAGCATGGCCTGCCTAGTGGAGGCTGTGGTGCCCAGCAGCCAGCCGGAGCAGGCAGGGCGACCCTGTGGCCCCTTTGGTCTACAGCCAGCAGATGTGCACTCGCGGTCGCATGCAGTCGCCGTACGCATCACGCTCTTTGCGTCAGGTGAGCGCTGAGCTTCTTGCTGCTGTGACAGCAAGATGAGCGCCCCCCCACCCCCGCCCCCCCGATTATTCAAAAACCACAGTTGTGCTGATGATGATGACTCTCGTCACCCTATAAAGGATGGCTTCTGACTTGGTGCTGCAGCGGGTGCTGTGGCGTGCTGGCATGAAGGCCCTGCTGATCCCTCGCTGGCACTCAGCATCAGCACATCCACTCAGTTGCCCAGCTGGAGCAGCGGGTGAGTCCGGGGGCATGAAAGGCTGGCCACCCATTCGTCCATAGTGCTGCTCAGCCATATGCCTCCCTTCTATGTGGTGCGTTTAGCAGCCTGCCACCACCATCTGCAGGTGTCAAAGGGCTGCAGCAGTACCCTACGCAGTGAGTGTCCAGCCTGACACCACCCAACGTGCCCGCAATGCTGCAGGCATGATGGCTTTGCAGTGCACTTCCCGCATGCCTTCTGCCCCCAGCTGGACTTGTTCCTAGGTAACCCGAGCCGCCACAACACACTGCAGCGCAGCAGGGCTTTTGCAACCTCATCACAGTTTACTCTCTAAGTGGCAGAACCTTCATGTTGCTGAGCTTCGCTCCCCTCTAAAGACCGTTGCCGCCCGGCCCTTGCGGCCCTTGCACGTCTGCAGCCATCCACCAGCATGTCGCAGCACTGGGCTCCCAGGCGCTGCTTCAGTCCACGCTGTCACTCAGCGTCAGCAGCGGCCGGAGCTTTGTAGCAACACAGCCACACGCCAGCGCCCCAGTTGTCCCCGCATCACCCGTGAGCCCTAGCCCTGTTCAGACACCGCAGCTGCCCGTGGCAGCAGCTGCAAACGAGCAGTGTTCACCAGTGGCTGTCTGCTGTCGCCAGCAGGGGGAGTACATGGCACAACAGCTGGCGCTGGCTCCTGTGCCTTTAGGGCCCCTTTTCTATGCGGCAGACTTGCCTGTTGAGGCATGGCTTCCCTACTTGGAGCTATGACATTTACAGGGATGCCTCTCCAACGCATGCCTCCTGACAAGCATTTGCAGTTTGTAATTCTAGCATGCGCTTTTCACCACAGTCTTGTTGCCATTGTTGATCTCCATAGTACTGGCCTTACGTTCCATTGCAGGCAAAGTTGCCACCATACCCCCCTATGTTTTTACCAACCTGTACCTGAATAGCTGCCTGCCACACCGGCCTTACGGGTTTCTTGGCGCTCACCATTTTTGAGGTTCTATTGGAACACATGTACTCTGTTCACCCAAGCCCAGAGCGTTTTTGCCTAGCTCACCCATCCACATTTTCGCAGCAACTTGCTAATTCATCATATCGCTGTGTGCACGTGCATGCACCATATGTGACCATGGCCCCTAAAGCTCTTCCACCCCTCACAACTTGGTGACATCTTACAAGATGCGTTGCTTAGGCAACCAGCTGCTGATGCTGTGTAGGAGTGTGCAATGCAAGCGATCAAATTCAGAGCACAGCAAGCTTTTTGTGCAGGCCGGCGCAACAATAAATGGGAACCAAAGGTCTGAGGGAGGTCGAGTAATCAACCGGAAGGGGGGTGGGGAAAACGGCAAGGGGTAGTGGGAAACAGGGATGGGTGCGAAGAATGGCAAGACTGCCAACATATTTTTTGCATTGCACCAAAGCAGCATGGGTTCATTGAAGGGGAAGCTAACCCATGCGGGCGGGGGAAGCTTCATAACAAGGGGGGATGGGAGCTTGCTGGAGTGCAAAGGAGGGCTCAAGAGTGGGACAACCAGAAAAGGTCAGATGAATAAGGGAAGGACAAGCACAGGTGCCCGGGCAGCTGCCTGGCAGCCATGTATGGGCCTGCAGGTAGGCATGCCGCCATGCTATTGGCGCCTTGTGACGCCACTAAGGCAGCTGTCCAGGGCCTGTGGCATGCTGAGTGTGTGCTCACGTGAGCTTAGTGCGCACCGCTGCGCTTGCGCTCCAGGAAATCGCACTGCTCCTTGGACAGGCGCGCCTGCTCGTCGGCGGTGACGTAGCGGTAGGATGAGGCGGCAGGGGCGCTCCAGGAGGAGGAGGAGGAGGAGTTGAGGGCGGAGCTGGAGCTGCTGTTAGACACGGGGCTGGGGCGGAAGGAGGGGCGGCGGGCAGGAGTCGCGCTGCGGCCGCGGGTCGGAGCAGGCGCAGGGGAGCGGCTGGTCTCGCGAGCCTTGCGCTCCAGGAACGCCTGCTGCTCGGCGCTCAGGCCAGAGGCAGAGGGCGCGGAGGCGGCAGGGGGGTTGTAGGAAGCAGGGCTGCTGTTGGAGGGGCGGAAAGCGGGGCGGCGGGCAGGGGTGGCGCTGCGGCTGCGGGTCGGAGCAGGCGCAGGCGAGCGGCTGGTCTCACGAGCCTTGCGCTCCAGGAATGCCTGCTGCTCGGCGCTCAGGCCAGCAGTCTTGGGGGCAGAAGAGGCGGGGGCCGCGGCGGAGCTGAAGCTGCTGTTAGCAGCGGGAGAGCTGGCACGGAAGGAGGGGCGGCGTGCAGGGGTAGCGCTGCGCCCACGGGTGGGGGCGGGCGCAGGAGAGCGGCTGGTCTCGCGAGCCTTGCGCTCCAGGAATGCCTGCTGCTCGGCGCTCAGGCCAGCAGCCTTGGCAGGGGCAGTGCTGCGGCCCTGCAGAGCGAACATTGGGCAAGAGCGGTCGGCGGTGAGGGGCCTAGTTGGGCTATGTGGTCTTTGCGGCAAAAAGCGGATGCTGCACCGCTCTGACTGTGAATATCCGACGCAAAATGCGACAAACGATTTTGGAGGCAACTACGGACAGTCAGCACAGCTTGGGAGTCCCCGCCAGGGTACATCCGGAGAGCTCACCCGGCCAGCATCAGGGGCGGGTGACGAACTGGTCTCCCGCTGCTTCCTCTCCAAGAAAGCCAGCTGCTCAGCTGACAGCCTGGCAGTGTCCAGAACCACAGCCTGGACGCGCAGGCGCTGCAAAGAGGAAGGGATAATGGGCAGGTGAGAGTCGCACGGCAGCGGCACACGCCAGCAGGGTGGCCTGATACAGCAATGGCAACCGGTGAGCACGGCCAGCAATGGGCACAATGACATCCTTCCGCAATGCCGCGAGGGTGTCAGCTCGCAATCAACCCCTTGCTGAGCAGCGGCACCATGGGCATGCAGTTGCTGCACCAGTCCTTGCCACCAACGACGTGCTGATCATGTGCAGTGCAATGCTGCGTCGCACCTGCACCCGGGGTGCGCGAGCAGCAGAGGGCCGCTGAGCAAACACCCGGCTGGACAGTTGAGCAGCCTGCATTGTTCCTTTAGCTCCTACAAGAATATCACTACCGATGTAAGGATTTCGGTTAGAATATTGTTGATTCGGCGCAGGCGATAGAAAGGGTGGTAGAACCGGGGGTTGATTCTACCACAGCACCTGCAGCAGGGGCTGCTGTGCTGCGCGGGGTGCTGATTCACGCATTCAAATGCCGGTTTTAGTACGAGTTCTGGGCGGTGCGCCTGGCTTCCGATGAGCCAAATTGGATCGTGCTTGCTGGCCAGTTACATGTACTTAACCTCGCCGCCCTCCTTGACATTTTGGCAGCCGCTTTGTCAGCGACGGCTGTGTCAAGGAGGTGCCGTGTCCACCCCTTGATTTGCGCCCAGCCTTATGCTCTGCTGCCTCTTCTGCCTCAATGTACATGCAACTGATGCCTGTTAGTGTCGCTACTTACAGGGCCGGGCAACAGTGTGTAGGTTCTGGACAAGCGTCAGGCGCGAACCGCTGGACAAAATACAAACTTTGAATATGAAATACATAACATAACCTTTGTCAGGCTGATACAGTCCAAACGTTTTGTGCGCGCTTGCAATTGCGTGGTGGGTAACAAGTTAACCTGTGGATGCGTTCCCACACAAAAGGGTCATGGCAGGGAATAAAGTTGCCAGTGGGCGCAATGGCAGGTATTGCCAGTGATGGGCAATAGCAGCTTTGAAGCACAGCCAGGGATGACTAGCAGGATCCATTGAAGTGCCACATATAACGGTACATGATTTAGTTGGGCATCTTGTACTTCTCCTCCAGCTGCTCCCACACCTTGCGCAGCTCGGCATCTGCAACAAGCCAAGCAGGGCGGGAGGCTGAGGCAGGACAGCAACAAGACAAAGACTGTACCAGCCAGCGCGGGACACCAAGGCGATGATAGGCAGCAGAGCATGGTGCGCAGCTGGCTTACAGGCAAGGCAGCAGCTCGCAGCCTGTCTTACTCTCGGCAAAGCTGGTGTCAATGATGGTTGAGTTGTCGGCAGTGGCGCAGCGCTCTGGCGTGCCCTTCACAATCTTGGACTGCCAGCTGGGCACAGCGGTGGCACCAGTGCCGTCCAGCCCCTCCTCCTTCATCAGGGAGAGGTAGCGCTGCAGGCGTGCCCTCTGTGCGCGGCGCGAATCCTTGGAATCAAAGGCGTAGGGCGCCTCCTCCTCACGCAGCATGGTCTGGCCACCCTGGCTGCACACATCAGCAGGGCCCGCCACCAGGCGCATCTGACGGGGCGTCATGGGCTGCACAGCACAGGGGCAGGGGCATAGACCTCATTTCAAGATGGTGGTAGCAAATTTCATCAACACTTGAAGCCAAGTGCTTGAACCTGGCCTGAAAGTCTTGTGCAGAATGTCCTTGCTATCGGTGCTTCAACTTACTTCATGCAAGAGCTCCACACCTACGACACCTTTTATCATTGGACTACTCAAGAGCTCACCGGCATGGCTGACAGGTCCAGGTGGGTCTTCACGCCATCAACCACCACGTAGGCGGAGGTGGGGGCAACAAACTCCATGTTGGGCGAAGCATCCTCGAAATCATTAGACCAGTTGTGGATTTGCACGCCAGTCACGACTGCATGCAGAGGCGGACGGCAACCAGGAAAAGAGTTGAGCACAACTGGTGGTGTGCGGAGCACAGGCAGTGGCATGCGGTGATGTGTGCGGTTATAGCACGCAGTGTTGTGGCTAGCGCCACCTACCCTCCCTACTGTCCACCCACCCGCGTAATCGGCCTTGTCTGTGTTGACTGTCTTTGAGATGAGGAACTCAAGGTCGTCGGAGATGGTGCGCTCAGCAACCTTGGTCACATCAACTGCAGACATGGGGACAGAAGCGGGCAAGGGCAGGCAAGCAGCAAAGTGAGCTGCATTCCAGTGGCCAGGCTGGTTTGTCCAAGTGACCTCCAACACAGTCTGGTTTGAGTGCGTTTATCAGTCGCGTGCATCAAGGATTAGGCATTTGCTGGGCACGTGCAGACAGTGAGCAAGAGTGAGGGAACGTACCGAGGCTGAGGCCCTTGACCGTCTCATCGGTGAAGCCCTCGTGGCGCAGGCGGCGGGCAATGCGCTGCTTCAGGATGCTCATCTCAGGGTCAAGCGCATCGTGCACTGCAAGCGCATCGTGCACAGGTAAAGCAGTGAAACAACTTAGTGCAGCAGCAGAAGCTCGTAGCAAGAAATGCCGATCTCGGGCATGATGGCAGCAGCTTGGCAAGGCAGCGCCCAAAACCAGGCAGCATGTCAGGCTTCCAGTTGGCTCACCTCCGGGAATTTTGCAGTTGCAGGTCAGGCCCTCGCTCTTAATCTCGTTCGTGGCCTTGATCAAGGCACCGCAGGCACAAGACTGGCCGGGGCGACCGGGGCGGGACATGGGACCAACCTCGCCACTGGCATTGATGCTGCAGCAACATAGCAGCGTAAAAGCAGGATAAATGATCCCCAACAGCGCATGGTATGACCAAAATGTTCTTGACTTGCTTGAGGGTACTGTAAGGCCAGCCCGTCTGGACTTTTTGTTTTGGCGGCACCGATTCTTGAATCAGGGGGGGGGGGGGGGG
>JAAMXP010000010.1:26244-75864 GCA_019693395.1 Ettlia oleoabundans
AAAAATTTGTAGGGGCTGTTGCTGCTCTCCTGCCCTTCCCTTGCTTATACTGATCCCCTAGGGACTTGTTTACACTCAATGCTAACACCCAGAGCCGATAAAAATATACTTTCAGCCACATCAGCCTTTATGGCGGCCACCGCCCCTGCCCGTACCCCTGCCTCTGCCCCTATGCGAGAGCATGCCGTGACATGGAGGCAGATATGAGCTGCGTTCCTCCATTGCAACCTTCTTTGGAGGCTGCAGCAAGCAGCAAGAACTGGAGGAATGGCGGCAGCCTGGCCGCCACTTTTCCACCTCGCTGCCGCCCTGCCGACGTGGGCCTGGTGACAGTAGCACCGCTCTTCTTCTGCCACCTGTCGTCCCTCTCTACCGTCCCCCCACACCCACACACAACAGGCTTACGTTTCACGACAATGGCGATGCGGCCAGGGGGGCTGTTGATCAGCATGGCTGGTTAATTCATGCTCTTTCTTGCTGACCGGCTGCGGGTCAGCCCATGACCACATCTACCACCCCCTCACAAAGGCCTTTACTATCCACTCTGACACTTCCCTGTACTCCCTGACATGTGGTGTTATCATCTGGGGCAACCCAAAGATGAAAACCAGGCTGAAAACGCTGTTTTAAGCGTTTTTGTGTTTTTTGTATCCCCTCCTCTTTTGACCAGAACGGGGGGGGGGGGGGGGGGGGNAAAACAAAAAGTCCAGACGGGCTGGCCTAAAGGCAAGACAGAAAAATCACTCTAGCATGGACCATAAAACAACACTTCGCTGCCATGCTGTGCCAAGTACATGCCTGAAACAATCTGCTTATGCACCTGATGTGTGGGAAGGAGAAGAAGACGTAGCGCTCCTTGTTGCTGCTGCACAGGGGGGAGTGGCTGAAGCCGGCGCCCATGCCAGTCACGCCGCAGGTCAGCACACCACCCAGGCCGTTGGTGGAGAAGGCGGAGCCAAACACCTCCTCAATGCGGTGCTTCAGGGTCACAGTCACCTCGTCACGGCACAGGTTCACCATGGCTGCAAGTAGGGGGCCAAGAGGGAGATGCAGGGGCAAGAGGGGTGACACAACGGCTAACAACGCGTACGATGCCAGTTGGCCGCTGATATCACTCCTGGCTTGAAGCTCCCAGCGAAAATCTTGCTGACAGATCGCGGAGGGATGGTCCTCTTAGTTGAGTATTCATGCCTGCCCGGTGATTGGCGCTCACCGATTGAGTTGTCTCCTGTGAAGCCAAAGGCATAGAGCGCCATCTCCACACGCTGCATGAAATCGTCAGCACCCAGAGCACCCTCAAACTGCTTCTGCACCGCGTTGGCACGCCCTGCACAGCAGAAAGGCAGGCTCTTCGTCAGTCTTAATCTAACACTTTCCATGTTTCTGCCCGCAAGCTTAACTTGGCTTGCGGGCAGAAACGCGGCAAGGCCCAGACACGTGCGCTGAACCGGCATGACAAGCCCCACCGACCAACTCTCGCTGGCATCTCCCATCCACCTCAGCACCCACCGGTCAGGTACTCCACCTCTGCCGACTCAGGAGCGGCCTCCAGGGCATCAGCCTTGGCAGCTGCCCGTGCCACTGCCTCTGGGCCGCCAATGATGATGGTACCGTCCGATTCCACAATGATCATCTTGCCGCCGGCCTCAATTACGGTCTCCTCATTGGCAGCGGCAGCTGTAAACGGGCATGCAAAGAGGGGGTGGAGCTGGGACTGGAAACAACCATGAGACCAGCTGGCATGCCGCAATGCACGACACCCAGACGTGAAGATACCGCGCCTGCAGCAGCCCTGAGGCAGCATACAGCTTAGGCATCAGGCCTGCTCTGCGAGCGAAAGCACTGCGGCTTGCATGTGCACCAGCTGCACCCATGCCCTGAAAGTATTGCATGCACCACGGGTTGCCAAGTCACCCACGGACCCGAGCGGGACTACCCAGGTCTACCAGCGCTAGTGGAAGCACACGCATTCAAGGACAGAAATCCCCGCTGGTTTGGGCGTGATGCACTCAACCCATCCTGGGCATGCCTGCAAGGCACAATTCTGAAACCCAAGCCTCACCGTCAGCAGCTGCCGCGTTGGTGAATATGACCCGCTGGCGGCGAGCCTCAGCCTTGTGCGGAGTGCGGCGGGAGGTCGATCTGCCGGCATGAAGGTTGCTGCGGGAGGCGCGAGGCGCGGAAGCCTTGTGGGCGCCGCCGCTGCAGCAACTGCAGGTGGTGCGCAAAGAAGCAGCACGGAGGGCGAGGGGCATTTTGGCTGGAGTCGTGGCTAAAAGTCGATACTTGTAATGGAGTGACGAGCAGTTTAATGAAGACAAACCAGCGCGAAACCAACTCTACCATTGCAGCTGCTTCGCGTGCTGTGCTTCTCCCGGACGTCAACACCCCGCTGCCTGCATGCAGTTGCAAGGTTCCTGATCACATCCTTCATCGTAAGACATTCAAATATTGCTTTTGCCGTTACGACACCCCGCCAGTGCCAGCGTCCCTGAGTCTACCAACGCAGCCATCTACTCCCACGCCTTTAAACCTCGCGCATCCACCCGGGAATGGCCTCCAGCACATTGATCAGGCCAATGGTGGCGGCCTCGAACACCAGCGCGGCCCTGGCACGCCCCACCGCCACCCACCGGGGGTTGGCGGCACAGCTCCTGCGCCAGCGCCGCCAGCCCAGCCTTGCGGCTTTGCGCCAACACACTGCCACCTGCCGGTGCAACCGGTGCCGGGGCGCTGTGGTGCGCACCTTTGCCGTGGCCACCACCGACAAGTCTGAGCCAGAACACCCATACTTCAGCGACGACTGGAAGGAGTACAACCGCCGCTTTCAGCGCCCGGTGGGTGCTCATACAGGCATTCTGCACCGCCAACCATCGTGCTGCTCCCTTTTGGGATACAACAAGACGCATTAAAAATTGCTTCTTGTTTGCTTGCTGATTGTTGATGGTGTGTTCCATGCACCTGCCATCAGTGGCACCAATGCTGCTCCCAAGCATCCCTTCAAAGTCCTCCAACAGGACCAATGTTCACCACACATACATGCAGGTGTTTGACTTTGAGCGCTGGAAGAAGCACCGCAGCTCCAGCCGCTACCTGCGCCATGTACTGGGCATCTCCGACTCTAAAATTGTGAGGCGCTGCCGGTGACTGCAACCTGGGGCACAATATTGTGGGGACGTGTGTTCTGGCAGAAGGTTGTGACAAGGGGGCATTGTGCTGGGTCGCTCACACCGGAAAGAATCACCAAAGAGTGCCTCCTCTCTCTATCTGCAGATGCAAGGCCTGGCCAAGCCCCTCGCGTATGTGATGACACTGGCCACTGGTGTGGCCCTCTACCACACTCTGGCAGAGGTGAGTGGGTATGGCTCAGCCGGGGCGTTGCTGGCAATCCCTACCTGCGTCCGACATTCCGCCGTCATACTTCCTTGTGTTGTGTGCGTGCGACTGGTCGCTCCAACCCACTAATGACCTTGAGATTCCACCCTCCCTGCCTGCAGGCTGGCTACCTGACCGATGTGCCCGACCTCAAGGCCACCAACGCGCCCTTTGGCCTCACATCCTTTGCCCTCTCCCTGCTGCTGGTGTTCCGGTGAGCCCAGGCATGAAGGTGCACTGCCTTCTTAGGGCTGTTCTCTGCTTCAACAGCCGGATACATTTAAGTTTCTGGGCCATTTCACCTGGCAATGATGCTCGACTCATGCCCACTTTCATATCTCTGTGCAGCACCAACACGAGCTACCAGCGGTGGGACGAGGCGCGCAAGATGTGGGGGTCCATGGTGAACCGCAGCCGCGACTTCACGCGTCAGGCCCTGGGCTACGTGCCTCACTCCCAGCCAGAGCTGCGCTCAATGCTGGTCCGCTGGAGCATCGCTTACCCGTGCGTCCAGTGCTGCGCTGCCATCCAGCTTTCAACTCGCCGTGCCTGCCTGCCTGCCTGCCTTGCTGCCTGCCCGCTCTGCCCATTCCTGCCTGCCTGCAGATTGTGCCTGCGTTCTTTCTGGCGTGCTCAGCTTTTAGTCAGTGCAACGCCCCTGCGCTTCACTGTTCCTGTGTTGCCATGCAGGCGTGCTCTGATGTGCCACCTGCGCCCGGGTGAGAACATTGAGGAGGAGGTGAAGGACATCTTGCTGCCCGAGGAGGTCAAGGCCCTGGTGGCATCCACTCACAGGCCAAACTACTGCATGCAGGTGCATATATACCTGGCTGTGCAACTGCGTTTCTGGTTAGTGCCTGCACACTGCTTGGTAGTGATTGCAGGACAGGTACTTTTTGTTGTGTAAAGTTTGTGCAGCCCAAAACACTTATCGAGCACTAACAAGCCGGCACCAGCAACAACATCTTCTTGTTATCCTGCTGCCCTGCAGGTGCTGACCGCGTGCATCAAGCAGGCCCAGCTGCCGGCAGCCGTTACCAGCAACAGGGACAGCTTTGGCGCTGTGCCGGCGGGTGCTGCATACCGCATGGATGAGAATCTAACCGTGTACTCAGATGTGACGGGTGGCTGCGAGCGCATCCTGCGCACCCCCGTGCCGCTGTCCTACACCCGGTGAGAGTGGGTGGCAGGACACGGCAGTGTGCTGGCTCCACAGTCCTGGGACTCTCAGCATGTGCTTGTTGCTGTGTGATGCAATGCGGGTGCCAATCTTGTTCCCAGCAACCACTTAATGCCTTGCTTACCACTCTCACTTTCCCTGCCTCTGTTTATGCAGCCACACTTCCCGCTTCATGATGATCTGGCTCACGCTGCTGCCCTTCACGCTGTGGGACAACTGCGGCTGGGCCATGCTGCCCATCACATTCATCGTCTCCTTCCTGCTGCTGGGTGGGTGGCATGGCTGGTCGTTCCCATTGCTAGCCTCAGCCAATACTAGCCTTAGTGTTGTGAGATGGTGGCAGTTGCGTGGCTGGATGCCTTTAGTAGTTCCCTGCCCTCGCTGGGCTTCCACTCACCTGCCTTTGCCCGTTGCCTAATCTGTTGGTGTTCCATGTTGCCGCAGGCATTGAGGAGATTGGTGTGAGCATTGAGGAGCCCTTCACCATCCTGCCCCTGGAGGCCATTGCCCGCACCATTGAGGCCAACCTGCGTGAGCTGGAGGCCACCCACGGACCTGCAACACTGGGCAAGGCACCAGAGGGTGCACGGGATGCTTATGAATTGCTGTATGAGGTTATCCCAAGCACTGCCCCTAACAGCAGCATCAGTGCCAGCTCCAACGGCGCCCCCAGTGTCAGCATCAAGGCATGACTGCCAGTCCGCATAGGTGCTGGCTAGGCAACCTGTGGGGGTCGGCCATTTGCAATTTCCCATCCTTTACAATACATCCCTTGACATCCTGTTCCATGTCTTCCGGCTGCCAGGGCAACGCATGGTGCAGCGCTAGGCTGCAGAGATGATACGTCTGTCGCCCGCCGCAGCTGTTCTTTACATAACCAGGTAAATTTGTTCCAGCTTTCGATGGACGTCTCTCTGGTCCCATCTGGACGCCATCGTTTCAACTGTAAATTTGATGCAAGACTATTCTCACGCTTTTTTGACTAGGTTTCATCCGTCTTCGCCGGACACATTCTGCAGTTGCTTCCTTTTCTTTGCTACTGTCTCGTTCTGGCACAGTTGGGTTGTAACAAAGGCTTGGGCGTTCCCAAGCACATCAACATGTACAGACAGCAAGGCAGTTTGTTCAAAATCGTGGTTTTCAAGTGCAAAACAGACATTTGCAGCGCATAGGTGGGAACTTGCAGGTGAACAGCTTGTACCGCTGGCAGTTGTTGCCATTCCTGGCATTTACAGCTACTGGTTATGTCCACTGCTGCTTCTGGCCAGCCGGTGTTCACCACCCGTGGGCATCGGTGCTGCTTCTGTCACAGCATCAGGCGTGGCCCTGGACGACTCCCTTGGCCGCCGTGTGGGCGAGCGCTGTCGCAAGGACCGCCGCACCCCAGAGGGAGAGCCTGTGTCCTGGCCTGCAATACCAGCAGGGGAAGGTTTTAGGGGTGCAACTTAACATCCACAGAGACGACGGGACGACATGCAAAGCAGCAAAGCCATGAGGCAAGCGGATGAGGAGATGGTGGGCTGGCAGCAACGAGGTGCCTGGGCCGGTTACCGCATGTTGTGAGCTTTTGTTGTAAGGTTGGGAACAGTTGTTGACTTGCACTGGCTCAGGAAGTGCCCATAACAACAGATGGCTGACGGTGAATGGTTTTTTTATTCCTGCATGCTCACCTGCAAACCTGGGTGATGGCATGTGCATGACGTGGTAGTCTGAGGCATACTGCTGAAGTTGCCCACCAGCACTTGCATATGCTGCTGAGCCAGCGCCAGCTCCAGACTGTTGCCGCTGCTGATGGTGCGCAGCTGCTGACCCGGCCGCTGCAGCCAGGTGCCTCCAGGCAGGGCTGGCGGCAGCGGGGGGTGCTGCCGCGGCAGCCCTGCCACGCCCCGTGACGATTGGCTTCAGGTGACTGGGGGGGCCCACGAAATCCACCTGGCCGCTCTCCTCTGGGCTCCACTTGCCTGCTGGCCGGCCATGCTGCTGCTGCTGGAACTGCTGCTGTACCACCCGGTGTCTGCGGCGGTACAACAGGAAGCCGGCCACAGCAGCTGCCAATGCTAGCGCAGCACCTGCTGCGCAGGCAGCAATGATCACCGCGGTGTTGCTGCTGCTGGTGCTGTTCGTGGCGAGAGCAGTGGCAGTGTCGGTGCTGCCGCTGGTAGCAGGAGCACCAGCTGCGGTGGATGGGATGGTGGAAGCGGCAGGTGCTGCAGCAGGGTTCAGGTTGCGAACCCCGCCGCTGCCGGCAGCGTTGCCCGGCTGTGGGGTGCAATCTGTGCAGGACCGCATGGTGGGTGGCTTGGTGCCACTCTGACACTGTGCATCCGGCACGATGCTGCCGCTAGCATTGGAGCAGGCCACGGTGCGTGTCTGCAGCACAAGGCGGAGGGCATGGTGGTGAAGCCACTAACGGCCTGTGGGCATTGTCGGCACTCACATACGGTGGGCAAAATTTAGGGGGGCTTTCCACAATGAAGCAGGGCTGTGAAGAAACAGCGCCAAGCCGTCGCAGGAGCCACTTGCAAGAAACGACATGCACCGGGAACACAATAGGAGTAACGCTCGCCCCCCAGCATGACTCACTTGTGTGCATTCAGCTGTGCACCGGCTCCAGGGGCCCAGCCGCCAGGAGTGGCCGCTGTTTGAATTTGTGTGTGCAGCCGTGCTGTGGGCAACTTCACCTGCAGACATAGCAGCAACGGAGGTTTCTTGGCCATGCATGTCATTAGGACCTTGGTTTTTAGTTTCAGAACGGGAGACACAACAGTGGCAGAGAGGTGCATGCCGTCGTGACTCACTAGGCGAAGGGGCAATGGCAGCTGGCCCAACAGCAGCCACTGTAGCCGATGCACTCTGGAGGGTTGGGGGTGGCAGCTCGCCTCTAACCTCTGAACCATCAGCCGTGGCAATGCTGCAGCACAACCCAAGTATTATCCAATGTGTTGCACAGGAGCAGAACAAAACAAGCAGGTTTTCTGGCACAACTGTTTCGCGTGCAACACATTGGGATGGCTGCCAGTTTTGCACACCAACGGGAGCACTGGGGTTGCACGCACCTGAGGCTGTACTGCCCAGAGGCCCCCGCCACGCCATCCACAACAAACGCATAGCCCACACCGGCTTTGAGGGAAGCCTGCACTCAAACGAGAAAGATGCATGGGAGACCCACATTCAAGGCTGTCAGGCTAAGGTGCAGCAAGGTACGGGGACTCCAGGAACAAACGTGAAGGTGCAGAGCAAGTATTAGCAACCGATGGTGGGCTTGTTTTCATTCACAGGCATGCAGCTGGGACCTCCCAGTGGCTCACCGTCAGCAAGGGCAGCACTCCGCAGGCATTGTTACTGCAGGCAATCGCCCGCAGCTCGCCGCCGCTATCCACGTCGCTCAGTAGGTACAGCCGTGAGTCAAAGGTAGTGGCCAGCGAGCTGCTGCCGCACAGCGAGGCAGTGACGGTGCAGTCGCTGACTGGTTTGAAGTAGTAAACCACATCCTGAAGCAAGGAGCAGAGTCATCGTGTGTTCGGAAACACAGATGCTGTTCATGCCGCATGATGAGAGGGAGAGATGAGAGGGGGCTTTGACCAGGAGCGCCCAAAAGTTTTCTCCAATGCACATGCGCAACATCCTATGCCAGGCTGGCCAGCAGGAAGGTGCAATGAGTTGAAAGTTTACGAATGTCTGAGATGGCAGTCCTGCCTTTATGGTTCCCCACCCATTGCACGCCTAAACTTGTGCCTGCTTACCGGCGCACCCCCTGCATCAGCATCAGCGGCTCCGCACACCACATTGTAGTCATCGCGATACTGGTCCGTATTGCCTGCGCTGCCTGTACTGCCCTGCTCGGTGAAGGGAAGCTCCAGCAGCACCTTGGGATAGTTCAAGGTGTCGCCCTTGCAGTCCGACAGGGTCACAGCAACCTGAAGAAAGCAGGGGGCAAAATGAGGCATGGTACAGTGCAGTAGTGGAGCATTGAATAGCGATGGCAGCACCGCTTGACAGGAGGACGATAGCATCCCACGCAGTGCCCACCTGGTTGGCCCTGAACCGCGCATCGGTAGAGAAGGACTTGACGCGCACCGCCATCGGCTTGCTCGATGCGCTGTAGAAAGGAAACACTGCAGGCAGGCAGACAGCGACACGGGCTAGTGAGGGATTGTACTCACAAGCGTTATTTTTGTTACCAGTCATGATTGGCGTAATCTGAATAATCTATGACAGAAGAGGCGGCCGAGAGGTGGTGGCATACCTGTAAGCTTGACCACCTGCGCCTGCCTCCAGTTGGTTGGTGTGAACTGCAAATGGCGGGGCTGCAGGGCGCCTCGCGAGGCATCTGCAGCAGGGTAGCATACCAGCAGCACGTGCTGCCCGTCAAGTGTAGTTCAGCAGTGCAACAATCAATGCCGGCCTGGCCTGTTCAGGTGTCACACACATGAGGCTTGATCGTCGCCAGAAGGCAGTAACCTCCTCACCGGCTGAAAACTCAAGGTCAACGGTGTTGGCAGGCTGCTGCGACAGAATGACTGTGAAGACAAAGGGGCCGGCGTTGGCGGAGTCAATGGAGAACTCGGAGGGGCTGATGCTCATTGGCGCTTGCCCATTATTTGGTGGTGTTTGGACCAGCAAGTTGGCTGTGTTGGTCTGCATGCAGATGGAAGAGAGGGTATGATGGGTTAGCCGCTTTTGAGTCACCAGTTGGAGTAAGTGTCTGTCGCAGTAAGGGGTGCATTACTGCAGCATGAGGTTTGCAACCGGTCGCTTTGCATTCGCCTCCCAATGCCTTGCTATGAAGCCTGCTCGAGCGGGGCGACTGCGGTTGGCGGTCTCAAATCATGTGACTGCCATCCTGTCAGGAGATGCTTAGCCATTGTCGCACCTGCTCTAGAGAAGCAAACCCACTGCCAGCCACCTCCCGAAGGGCGTCCTTGGCAGCCAGGGTGATCAGCAGACGCTTCATGTCTGCAGGGCCTGTGCTGCCGGCATTCTGAAGGACCTGAGCCATGACTCCCGCCACAAAGGGCACAGACTGGGAAGTGCCCGTGCGCAACCTGTGGAACGTGGTAATACGACACGCACAGCAGGTCGGACATACAGACCAAGCCAAGGGCTGGAGATTAGGCAGTTTGATGTTGCAGGAGCTACAGGCAGGAGCAGGACGCAGTGAAGTGCTGCTGTAACTTCTCCTGCTTGGCGGCACTCACTGCTGTGCATCGTCAGAGATGCCAGCAGCGCTCAAGATGTTGGTGCCAGGCGCAAATATGTCCACACACTCGCCGTAATTGGACCCCTTCCCTACAGAGGCGCAAAGGAACAGCAGCAGCACTGTACGATGGCCCTTTGCAGAACAACAAGGAGGCAGGGCAGCATTCAATTGGGTGTGCAACGTAATGCAACGCAACGATTCAGCTGCACAAGGGTCCAGGTAACACCAGCTGGCCCTGCCCTGGAAAGACAGCCAGCCACCATGCAGCTTGCAAAAGAAGCCCTGCAACGAACGCACCCCTGGACAGCCACAGGCGCCAATCATCCTCTGTGCTGGCCCCCACAGTCACCGCAGTTGCCTCCCGAGCTGGACTGCTGTCGCAGGCATCCGCGTCCTCGTTTCCAGCGGCCACCACCACATGGATGCCGGCCGCAGTCAATGACTGCACTGCCTCATCCAGTTGAAGCTGCACCTGGCCTGCATCAAGAGCCCAGCGGAGGAATGCACTAGAGTGCAAGGAATCGGCTACCATATTGAATGCGCAGCACCTAAGTGGCGGCAACAGTCGGCACGGCCAGCAGTGGCGGTGCAGAGTGAAGGCTGGAAGAGAAGCAGGAGGATATTTCAGAAAGGCAGCCATTTGTACCTTTTTTTGTTAAGAAGAGGCAGCAGCACACCTCCCAGGGACATGCTAACGATGGCCGGGCGCTGGGCGTTCTGCTTCAACCAATCCAGCGCCAGCAGCACGTCGGACACTGGAGGGGCAGCAATTGTGTGCGTGGTGGTGGTGGTGGGTGGGGGAGGGGCAGGCTGGGGCGCGAATGCGTGCGCTTGCAGATAATGTGCCACATGGAAACCACCTTGCCAATGAAACCACTTTCTGCTGTGTGCTATGTTGTGTTGCAACACATGCTGCCAAGCCCTGCCATGCCAAACTCACCTGCACCATTGCCCTCGCAGTCCAAGATACGCACAGCACCCAGCATGGTGTCCTTGGCCACTCCAAAAGTCAGCCCGCCCACCACCGCTGCCACGTGCGTGCCATGCCCTTCACAGTCTGCATGCGGGCATGCGGGGAACAAACAGCAGAGAGGCCTCTTGCGCGGTGACAACATCACTGTCACTGCCGTACACACCTCAGCAAGCCACGCTTGTTATGGGCCTGCCTTGAAAAGCTCTTCCTCGACAACAACCGCAAGCTGGCCTCCGTAGTTGGCCTGACCGGTAGCATGAACCGCCCTAAACAGCGCAGTGCACCTACCCATGTTTTTGTGTTCCGAGGGAAGGGAAGGCGATGCAAAGACCTCTATGGCACGGCTTCCTGGCCGGCCATCTAGATGCCTGAACTCTTGATGGCTGGCGCGAATGCCCTGCACAAGGGGCATTGCAACCACAATGCTTGGGTGAGTATCTTTCCTGTGTTGCTGAGCTGCACAAAGCTGCAGGCAAGTCACAGCATCAATGTGCAGGAGCAACGCAATAGTTGCCCGGGCACACCCTCAAAACTCCTGCGCTGGACCGTTGCAATGCAATCACACCATCTGCTGTGAAACAAAGCTTAGGCTTGCAACCAACAAACCAACAACCCTCTGCTGGCAACCACAGGCCCGGAGTGGAAGTGGCCAAGAGTGATGAGCAACCATAACAGCCCCTCACCGTATCCATGACGTAGACATGCACTCCGCTGCCAGTGGCAGCGTACTCGTAACGGCCATCCAGGGGTAGGGAGGGCTGATCCAGCCGGTCTAGCCCCCATATTCGGTGGTCAGGGGTGCTGCCCCCCACCTGTTCTGCCCCCGAGAGCCTGCGTCGCTTTTGGCCCTCGCCTGCCATTGTAGGGGCTGCCGTCAGCGCACCAAGGCGGGCCTGGCGGCCGCGCAGCGACACACGGCCGTCTACTGCCACGCTCTCCAGCTGGTCTGCATAGAGCTCCAGGAAACGTGCCAGCTGGCGACGGGAGAAGCGCGCGGCAAAGCCCTGCAGCGCCGAGTCGTAGCGGTGGGTGCAGCTGGCGTTGAAGCGACCAGAGTCCGGTTCTTCGGCCTCGCTGCACACTATGCTGCTGAGATCCGGGCGGTGGTGCTGCCCAGGATTCTGGCCAAGCTTCTCATGTCGCCACACCGCAATCCAGCGCTCCGCTGCAGCAGCGCCAGCGCCCTCGTCCATCGATTGAGCCTTCAGCTCTGCCATGCCTTCCTTCGGGCTGCAATAGACATATGGGCCAGCATTGAGCAATTTTTTCAAGGCTCAATGCAAAAACCAGCATGCATGCTAGCACCACCCCTAAGGCTTTGTTAGTCGACGCCAGCAAAACGCCGCCAGGCACGCCTGCTATGCCCAAAGCAGGCACTTCAAGCTCCTGGCACACTCTCTCCCAGGGCCTTGCTGGTCGACACCTAACCTGCAGGCTCCCAAGATTGCCACGCGCATTGCCAAGTGTTCAAGCTCCGGCAACTCGCTGCAGGGTACCGTGGCGGCACGACTGCCGCCGCCACCGCTGCCGCCGACGTCCCCCAGGTCCACAGCCGCCTGCGTACTGCCGACCAAGGCCAAAACTGCCATCAAGGCTGCCAAATAGCGTTGTCGGGCACAAGCTGCACGGATAGCAAGCATTGTGCCGCTTCGCGCAACTGCCAATGGATCTTGTTGCGGCAGGGGCCGCGCCGCGTGTAGGCCGCAGCCAACCGTACAGACTTGCCCAACCACTTCTAGCAGCGTTCCTTAACCGGCCATCAGGAAACGGGGCTCAGCTGTTGAGAATGGGTACCTGGGCCCGGCTGCGACAACCAACCGCTACTCTGACGAATAATGCAGACCCGCTGCCCCGATAACCTTCACGTTAATGACTCACGGACACTGCCGAGGCAGCACATTCATGTCTGTCAGCCTGCTGCCAACTCAGCGGGTACTGCCGCGACAGGTCGCCCAGGCATACACTTATGATTCCTGCAAAGATCAAGTATGTGTTGCAGATCCGTATGGTTTATGAACCTAGCAGGTGCTCGTTAGAAACACTGCATGAAGTTCTTGGTGTGGAAAAACGTGCCTCAAAAGTATCGAGCAAGCTGCTTCTTTGGTTTAAAATCCCGCTCCTCTCGATCGCCGCGCCGCTGCTGCTTTCTGTTTCGTCGACTACCACCATCCCCAGTTCCCTGCCCATGCTTTCTGCCCTGTGGATCTTGGCGGGGCTGCTGTTGCTGATGCTGGGTTGCCCCTGGGCGCCGCTGCTTGAGGCTAGCTGCCATGGCTTCATCCGACACAGACTTCCCGCCAGGGTTGGCTGCTTCCGCCGCAGCTGCTGCCACCTGTTGCTCCTCTTCCGCCGCCGCCGCCTTAAGTTGGTCTGTTTGAGCACTGAAACCGCCAAAACTCATCCGCCCCACTGCACCGCCGCCGCTGCTGCTGGGGGGTGGGTCTCCCTCGGCAATTACTACACACCGTGTGCGTGCTCCCTCCACCACCCAGTGTGCCTGCAATTTGTACAGATGTAAGAAATCAGTAGTGATAGATATGAAAGGCAAGTTTGAGCAGGGTACTTCAACATGTGGGCTATGCAAGCTCCTGACCAGCCCTTCCTCACGCAGGTGCAAAACGCATGATGGTCAACCAATTCTGACTACTAGGCGCATAGGAGCATGGAAACCAATTTTTTGACTACTAGGCGCATGGGAGCACGCAGTCATAAACTTTGATTCAACCACACCTCTGCATCTTCGTTTTGTACGGCCTCTTCTGCCTCCTGTTTCTCGACCTTTTGTTGGGCTCGCTGCATGAACTTGAGTCCCATTAGCCTGCTGCTGAGCTGCGGCTTTGACGTCATCGTCGATAAGAAAAGTAATCCGATGGCAACTAGGCTGGGAACCCTGGCTGCAGGATGAGTGGGGCGTGAAGAGCAAGGGTGACGGTGGGGCACCGACGGCTGGCAAGCGTGCACTGTGGGAAGGTAGCCGCAGCCTTGGGCGCCCTGACATACAATGAACGCACGAAGTTAAGGCCCCAGGCTGTTAGCTGCCCCAGCACAACGCCCGCCGTGCTTAAAGCGAGCGCTCGCCTTAGCAAGAACTCCCGCGATACTAGGTGAGAAGTAAAAGTCAGTGTGCAAGGCCTGAAGAAGGCCCCAGCATGCATGCAGTCCTTTGGACGCCATTCCAGCAAGCGTGAGCTGGCAGCCTCCGTGGCAACTAGTTGAAAGCTTTCAGCCGCTTAGTCTCCTCCCTGCTACTTGCAACTTGTCGAGCGACGGGTGGCGAAGTTGCAGAGGTGCTGGCGTGCGTGCCCTGCGCTTGCTAAACATTGTGCTGCAACCCTGCAGCGCGAGACGCATGGGGAATAGTCTCTAAGGTGGAAGTATGGCGGAGACGCGGAGACTGACGAAGGCGGCCTCCCGTGAGGCGGGTGCGTACTCCGCTAGCATGCTTGCGCGCTGTGCAGCGTGCATGACATCAAGCATGATCCCTGCAGGCGGATGGACGTCTTGTCAGTTGCGATCGTCACCCACATGTCCCGCCCCCTGCTAGTGCAGACGAGGCCCTTGGGGTGGGCAACAGGCGGCAGTCCAAAGTGAAGTATGTGTACCGTTTGGTGCGGACTGGGGATATTGGGGAGTCGCTGACCAGCAAGACGGTGCGTGAGGGCCGCGGCAGTGTGTCGCCACGGCGCCGCCATTCACCGCTACTGTTTGCTTCAATGTGTAACACGCACGCGCTGCCTGCGCCACGAGCTCTTTCTGCTGACCATGGCATGGCAGTGAGAAGCCAGGGTGCCACCAAGCAGCCAAAGCGCCAGATTTTGGACCGCACTAGAAACACAGGTTGTGCTTTGGGTGGCGCCTGCAGGTGTATGTGCTGTGGCCAGATGATGGCACATGGTACAAGGGCAGGGTAACGGCTTGCGACGTTTCCCAATCGAAAGCGACGATTTACTACGACGAAACGGAGGAGACGGAGGAGTGCGACCTAAAGGAGTTGATTGCCGACGGCCAGATTGCCTTCAGTGAGCCGTCGCCCTGTCCTGCCTGCTGCTGCTGCCGTTCTCGTTGCTTTCCAGGTTTTGACAAGCGGCAGTGTGTGAAACGTCCCTTACACGCTTCCTCTATGCTATCAGCTGCTCATCACCCCGCTGGCCTGCCGAACGCACCAGCCGCACACCTCTGACTAGCCGCCTGCCGCGCGGTAACCCTCGCGCCGCACCCTGCCTGTGCAGAGGAGCCTCGCCCTGCAGGCCACAAGTGCAAGACTGGTGAGATCGGGTTGAACCAGCGCTACTTTGGGCGGCAAGCGGGTGAGGCCGAGCTTCAGGACAGCGACAGCGGCGGACAAGCTGGCAGCGGCACTGAAGACGATGTGGCTGATGCTGGCGCCTTGGAGGACGATAGCGACTCGGGTGGGGAACTGCAATACATTACACCTGGCAAGGGCTTTTTTTAGATGAGCGGTGCTGAAGCCTTGCTTGCAACGGTGGCCGACGAGGCCTCGGCAGGAAAGCTTGCGACTCCCCCAGGCCGTACTTGCCACCCAGCACGGCCCACCCACACAGCCATACGCTAGGGTAGGGCTCACTGCAAGCGCTCACTGCCTACCTGCCTGCTCCTGCGGCGCGTGTTAATGCACGGTAATCACCACTGCTGCAGACGTGTCTTTTTCTTCTGCTGAGCTGTCGGGGCGCAAGCGCAAGCGGGGCGGCGACTCTGACCAAGAGGTTGAGCTGGAGGACTTTGAGAAAAGGGAGATCATGCGGGTGGGTGGATGGTCAACTGCATCGTCTTGGTTGTTCAGTGCCTTACCTCTGTCGCCTGTTCCATGTGTAATCCAGCCTTCCAGCTTGCAACAGCCTAGTGGGACCGGTTGCTCCCAGGGGCCTGCCAGTTGCAGAACCAACAGGGCTGACTGCTTCTGGGTTCACCGTAGTCAAAAGTTCAGTCGATTATGTTTCCTGTACAATTTTGTGCCTAGGGGGCCTGTGGCGGCTGTGTGGCGCAGGACATGAGCGATGATGAGAAGCCGCTGGGTTTCCGGGCTGGTGAGCTGGAACGCAAGCTGAAACGGCAGCAGGCGCAGCAGAAGCGGCAGCAGCAGCCGCCCAGGGCAGCAGCCAAAGGGGCGGACCCAGCACCCGCGGCGGCCACCAAGACGGCAGCAGCTGCGGCGGGGCAGCAGGCGGCCCTGCAGCGGCGGCGGCGGGAGGCCGCTGCCGGTGTGGCGGCGGCTGTGCAGGCGGTGGCTGCTGTGCATGCAGCGGCGGCGGCAGATGGTGAGTCTGGCATTCTGCACCTGCCCTGCGCCCTCCCTCCATACCGTGCTCCCCCTTGATCCACAACTGGCTGCACACACGTTGACCCTGCAGTTACTCTTCTGGCTGCCCCCCTAACGGACAGATCCCAGTTTGCCACCCGTGGCAATCCCTGGCTGCTATTATGGTTTTGCTCTACGAAACGGCACTAGCAGTATATTGAAATATGTTTAGGTTCCCACCTGCAGCCTCCTCTGATGAAGAGCCGCCCTCGGCGCGGAAGCACCAGCAGCGGCAGGCCGCGGCAGCGCCTGCAGAGGAGGAAGACGAGGATGCAGCGGCGGAGGCGTTTGCGCGAAACCTGCTGGCACGGGTGACAGGCAAGCAGCAGCTGGCCCCGCAGAAGGAGGCAGGAGCGACGGCATTCTACGGACGGCAGGGGTCTGGGGGCCGCGATTTGGAGCGGCGGGTGTCCATGGGGCAGAGCGAGGACGAGCTTCGGCAGAAGGTGGGCAACTGGGCATGCCTTGTTTTTGGCTGGGATGGAACAGGCACGCACTGGGGAACGTGGGCACCCAGGGCTTAGTCGGCTGGGTTTTGACAGGTGCTGCTGAACAATGCTGACCCATGCTGCCATGCCTCCCAACTTGCCGTAACAAACATCACGACACCTTATGGCCAGTGCAGCAGGCTTCCCTTCCTTTCATTCCCAGCATCAAGAACAGACAACATTTTAGACCCGGCTTGCTGATTTTGCCACTGGCTGGCCGGCGTGTCCCCGCAGGTGCGTGGCGGCATCAAGCAGGCCCTTGAACTGGTAGCCAAGGAGCCGGCAGGGCAGGCAGGGGAGCTGCCTGAGCCCGAGGTGGTGGCAGAGGCCGTGGAAGTCGCACTGTTCACACTGTACGGTGAGTTGCTGTGGTTATTGCCACACAGCTACATGGTGGGGCAATGGCTTGGAACAGACCTACAGCGGAACGGAGCATGTCACGGCATCGCACACATCCGTGATGTTGTGTGCGGCACTCCACAGCTTGGGTTGCGCAGCTGCCCTGGGCATTCAGCTTCTCTCTATTTACTAGAGGGGCCTGTGCCATTTGCTGGTGGCTAACGACGACCTCTTACCTTGCCCTGCGCTGTTTATGGAATCATCCCAAGCCCAACTGCAATGACGATTTCAATTTGACCAGCCCACCTTCCCCCCAGCCTCATCCATCCAACCCCCTCAAAATGCTGTGCAGGCGGCATCACTAAGGATTACAAGCAAAAGTTCCGCACCCTGCAATTCAACCTCAAGGTGGGCACACCGGTTCAAGGGGTTGACTGCCTTCAATTTGAATCCCAACAGCCTGCCGCAACGCCTGGCATGAAGTGTCGGCAGCCAACTTTCCTCCTTGCTTGTCAAAATTGCGCACCTTCTTACGCTGCCATATAGCCTTTGTTCTATTCCCGTTAACCTGCCCGGCTGGATGCACGCAATAGCCTACACATATGGTTACTTGTATTCATTGTGGATTGGCTGGCTGGCTGCTGTTGCAGGATCCCCACAACCCTGACCTGCGTGCCCACGTCTTGCGTGGTGACTTCACTCCCGACGCATTTGTGCGCATGACGGCCACAGAGCTGGCCAACAAGGTGAGACCAGGACAAGCAGGTCAAGTGCGGCACCCGCCACCTGCATTCAGCTTCTGCCGTCATGCCACAGGCTGTCCCGACTCATGCCGCCACCTGCCACACCCTGTGTACTGCCATCTGTACCATAGGAGCTGGCTGCGTACCGCAAGGCCAAGGAGGAAGAGGCGCTGAAGATGTCTGTGCTTGATGCCGAAGCAGCAGCCAAGTTTTCGACGGCAGCCGCGCTGGATGCGCGCGACAAACTGGCCATCCCTGCTTCAAGTGAGTGGCTGGGAGGCAGTGACTATAAGGTTGTTGTGCTCGCTGGCATGACCTGGTGGGCAGATAGGGTGAGGGTGAGCGGCATGTTCATGTAGGCATGTCCAATGTTTGTTCTTTGCTTGCCGGCCCGCCTTTCTGCCTGCCTGCTGGCTGGCCTGATCACTTGCTTTCCTGGCTTGGCCGCCGCTTTATCCGCCCTTCCTTGCCGCAGTGGTTTCCAACAAGATGCTGTCTGCACGAGAAACCACGCCAGAACCCCCAGCCCGCAGCGGTCACGGCAAGCGCAGCCCCTCCCCAGCGCCCACCGGGGCCGCAGCCGCCGCCGCAGCTGCGCCAGCAGAAGGCGCGGCTGGGGGCACGGAGGTTGCAAGGCACGGGGTGCAGCAGTCGACTCTGCTTGGTTCAGCTGTGTCTGCGCCGCTTGAGAAGGTGGGGGCGGGCGTCGGTGGTGGCGGGGAGTACCGCGTGTCGGATACAATGGAGGCTGACCTTCCTCCAGCTGGCGCTGCCGATGATGAATACGACCCGGAAACCGCTTATGCCGATGATGTCAACGCCGGTGCCAGCACTGTGCCAGCGGCTTCCAGGGCCCCTGCCGCTGCTGGCCCCGCTGGGGGAGCGGCACCTGCAGCTGCGGGCCTGGACTGGGCAGCCATCAAGAAAGCGGCGGCGGTTGCAGCGGCAGAGGAGGAGCGGCAGGGCAGCCTGCAGCCGCCGAATCTCTCGCCGATGGACTCTTTCCACACTGCCACTCAGAAGCAGCCTGAAGGGGGGAACAGTAAGCGTCAGAAGCACCACCCTCACCACAACAAGCGCGAGCATGCCTCGCCCCTGGAGCTGCCCTCACCACACGAGGCAAGTGGCCGGGCAGTCAGCTGTGCAGCCTGCTGGTCTCGCCCATCTAGGTGCTCATGCATTGCTGTTCTACCTTCTGGGATATGTTGTGGTCAATGTCGGTGCCGCTGAGCCCAGGTAACTAGAGCGCTGCCCAAGATTTGCTGCTGTTTTGAGCTCCACAATATGCCTGCCCTGTTTCGGTGCCTTGGTGCCTGCTGTCTGTCCCTGCAGGTGAACGACCACGTGATGTCCAGCCCAGCTGAGCCCGGGTCCCCCCACTCTCTGCGCCACCTGGTGCTGCCCCCTGCGGACCCCGCTTGCCTGTTTGGCAAGGGTGAGCGGCACATGGCTGCCAGGATGCGAGCAGCTTCGCGTGGGCGCAGAGCGTGCTTGGCATTGCATACAGTTACACGTTGTGGGACTTTTGCAACCGGTTGTAAATTGCTCATGTGGACGCCGTGGACGGCTCGGTTTATGTTGCTGGCTGGCTGGCTGGCTGGATTGCTTGCTTGGGCTGAGTCGCAAGCTAAGCGGGCTGGCCTTATGCTGAAATTGCAGGGGTGTGGGAGGGGCAGTTCGTGGTGCCTGGTGCTGGCGCCTTCCAGCTGACCGCTGACGCACTGGCAGGCTCGGGTGACGTGGCGGCTTTGCTGGGCAATCAGGAGGTGGGCTAACCATGTAGTGGGCTTGTTGACATTGGGGACTTGTGTGGCAGAGTTTTGATGTGCGGAAGGCATGCCGGGCCGTCTGTTGACCTGTCCTCACTTCCGACAGTTCGCTTGACTAATAGCTGGCTGCCTTCCGGTGCATGTTATGCCCGCCTTATCACCGCTGTCAGACTGTCGCCGCTTGGTGTTGCTGGCTTCCTGTTGTGTGTGGCGCAGATTGAGGTAAAGGGGCGTCTCGCACTGGAGAAACTGGATCACTTTTTGCTGGAGCTGCGACACTCACGCAGCAGGACGGGTGAGCAAAGCGCGCACAGCATTATGCCAACTGGTTGCCCGCCGAAAGCTGGCAATGAGTCAAACTGACTGCACTGTGGCCGCAGCAGAGCATGGCGCGGTTGTGCTAGCAGACCATGCACATCATGCTGGCAGACGTTGCCCAGTGCCAAGCGTGCCCTTTTGTCGTTGAGGACTGCCTGTGCTGCGCTCACTAAATTTGGCAGCAAGCAGTGCATTCCGCATGCCGCAGCAAGCCGACGGTTGCTCCTTCGTTTGAAGTGGCTCTCCTTGCCTGCTCCGAATGGCTGCAGTTACTTTGGGCCTACTGTCTCTCGCCGATGACTGTCAGCCTCAGGAGCGAGCGGCCCTGCAAGAGGTTTGTGCCGCTGTGCTTGTTGGCTGCTAGCTGCCCCTGCCTGCTGCCAGCCCTGCCAGCAACCTTATCTTGCCAGATTACCAGACGTCACAAGGGTGCACTGGCCGGCTGGGTTCCGGATCCATTGCTCCCGCGGATGTATAACTTGGTGGATTACAGTTGGTTTTCACGTGGAGTGACAGCTGTACGCAAACTTTCACTGGCCCAACCTTTTTGTCTCACTGTGTTGGCTGCAGTTGATTGGGCAGTACACTACCCGGAGCCGCACGGGGGTTGCCACCCCGGCTCCCGATGTTGAGGCCTATATACTGCCTGCCTGCCACATCACTGAGCGCTTGATGGCAACTGCACGCAGTGCAGCAGGACCGCAGGTGTGACCATGCTGCAGCCACTACTGCATGCATTGACGGCAGCAGCGGGAAGTAACGGAAGTCTATAAGAGGGGCTCAGCAGTAGCGCTTTCCGAGCTCGTCTCCAACTGGGCTGCTGTTCCAAGCATACAGCCAGCTGATTTGACAAACCCCTCTGCGAGCTGCTCATGCTGTGCCATCTGCATGGTTTTCTGGTGCCGCAGGTGCAGGATCTGCTTCCCACGGGCAGCAACCAGATTGGCGCACACCAGCTCTTGCTGGTTATCATCCACAGACGGGTGGGGTGCCTTGCCTGTGCTGCAATGCCTGCTGTGGCACGCGCCTCCACTTTGGCATCCTGCACCTGTCAATACACTTCTCTGCCCGATATAATACGGCTTCTGCTGTGGGGCACTTGCAGCCAGTGCTCCTTTTTGTATCTCCGCTGATCAGCTAGGGGTCTGTGCTGCAGGATTGGCGGCCTCCCTTTGGTTTTGCACGACCCGTCCGGCGAGCACGCGTGCACCCTGCACCTGGGGCACCGGCGGCAGATCAATCTGGGGCAGCAGCAGCAGGGGAGGCATCGCACGGCACCTCCACAGCCGCTGTGCTGCCACCGGTGCCTGTCCTATCCGGGATGCAGCCACAGCTTCAGGCGACGCAGCAGCCCCAGGACGGTGCGGCAGCCCCAGTGCCAGCTGTTGCACTGCCGGAGGGCTTGGACCTTAGCGCAATCAGTGCCCTGGCTGCTGCTTTTGGTGTGGCCCCGGCAGCTGCAAACCAGCAGCAGCAACATCCTGGGGCAGCACCGGCTTCCCCCGTGGTCAGTGGGCCGAGCCTGGGGCCGCCACAGCACTCCCCAATGGGAGCCGCGCCGGCAGCGTTGCCGGGGCAGCAGCAGGTGCCGCCGCCACTCACGGCCGGGCCACCCATCCAGTTTGACCAGTTGCAGCAGCTGCTGGCCAGCCTACCACCCTCCGGTGTGCAGCCAGGCTCGGCACCAGGACTGCCTGCTGCAGGATCCCAGCAGCCAGAGGGCCGGAGTCGGCGGTCGCGGTGGGAGGGAGGTGAGGAACCAATGCCGGCGCCACCAACGCAACACCCTGGGCAAGCACCACCGCTGCTGCCGTCGCTGCAGCACCAGGACTCGCAGGCTCAGCAGCAGCAGTCCAAGAAGCGCCGGTCGCGGTGGGAGGGCTCAGAGGAAGATGGTGGTAATGGTGATCCGGAGGCACAGCAGCGGCCAGAATTGGCAGCCGTGCCAGTGAGCGGCCCTCCCGCCGCCGCTGCTGTTGCGCCGCCTCCCGGGCCACTGGGTCCCATGCAGAGAGCAGGCGTGCGGCAGCCATCGCCACAGCAGCAGCAGTATGTGGCCCCGCCCGGTTCGCTGCCCATGGCAGGGCCGCAGCCCCCGCCGCAGCCGCACCTCTACCAGCAGCCGTTTCCGCAGGCAGACTCACAGCACCAGCAGCTGCACATGCCCCCTCCTGGTGCTTATGGCGGTGCACCACCTGGCGTGCCGCCTCAGCAGCAGTACGACATGGGGGTTCCTTCGTACCAGCAGCAGCCAGTGATGATGCCACCACCACAGACAGGTGGCTTCCCTGTTTCCAGCGGGCCTCAACAGCAGCAGCAGCTTCCTGTTGGGCAGTTGCCTGTGGGAGGTGGGCCTCCTCCGCCGCCGCCGCCTCCTCCCCCTGGAGGTTTCCCTCCCCCTGATAGGGCACCTGGACCACACATGTATCCCCCACAACAGCACCCTGACAGCGGCGCGCCGCCGCAGCACTATGGCGAAGGCGGGTTTGGTGGCAGGGGCGGCAGGTTTGCGGGCCGGTTTGCCGGCGGGCGCGGTGGACGCTGGGGTGGCCGGGATGGGGGCCGAGATTGGGGTCGAGGCAGGGGCAGGAGAGCGCATGGCGGACGGCCTCGTTATGACTGACTTTCACATTGCTTTCAACATGACTTGCTGAAAACTCATAATGATTCAGCAATCCTGTAAGGAGTACCAACTGCGCGTATGCATAGCTTACATTGGAGTGTTGCTAGGATGCTACCCCCATACCCAATCCGTGTGCTTTGTGCACAGCGGTTGGAAGTGTGAACTTGATTTACATGTGAGATTGTAAGGGATGTGGTTGTCTTGGTGGTGACTACATTTAAATAACTGGGGAGGGCATTGTATTGTTCATAACACAGTAAAGGTCAGTGTAACCTTGACAATGGGTGTTAAGTTTCAAGTGTGTTGAACCATGTTTCCACCCAGCAAGAGGAGCAGAATGACGTGAAGTTGTGCGTGAGCAGAGGAGTCAAACTACCGAGTCAAGCTACTTGAGTGCAGTTGGGGGGGCGGCCTTATTCAAAGCAGCAGTACATGGGCACACCCGCAGTCAATCGCGAAACAAATGGACGAGTTGCCCTATGCGGGCCCTAAAGCAGGTGAAGCCACAGGATTAATGCCCCATGGGCTGACGAGCCGGTGAGCTAGCACTAACAAACACCCATCAGCAGTGTATAGCCAGGGCCCCCAAATATTGAAGGCAGCAGAAGCCTTGAACTTCACCACAGCAGGTATTGGTTTATGCATTGATTGTAACCTTCCCTGATGGCGCGGAAGAGGAGATCACGTCATACAGAAGCTCCGTTGCATTCTTGGCACCCTCTGGTGCCTTGCCTAGTGTTGCGGGTCCATGGGTGGCCTCCAGCTCACGCAGGTTGGCCTCAATGGTGCGGGCAATGGTCTCAAGGGGCAGGATGGTGAAAGGCTCCTCAATGCTCACACCAATCTCCTCAATGCCTGCGGGCAACATGGAACACCAACGGATCAGGAAAGGGGCAAAGGCAGGTGACTGAAAGCACAGCGACGGGCAGGGAACTACTGTAAGCATCCCAGCCACGCAACTGCCACCAAAATGAGAACGCTAAGGCTAGTATTGGCTGAGGCTAGCAATGGGAACAACCAGCCATGCCACCCACCCAGCAGCAGGAAGGAGACGATGAATGTGATGGGCAGCATGGCCCAGCCGCAGTTGTCCCACAGCGTGAAGGGCAGCAGCGTGAGCCAGATCATCATGAAGCGGGAAGTGTGGCTGCATACACAGAGGCAGGGAAAGTGAAACTAGTAAGCAAGGCGTGAGTGGCTGCTGGCCTAAAACTTGGGGTAACGCCAATAAGATAGGCCCAAGCACATGCTGAGAAGCCCAGGACTGTGGAGCCAGCACACTGACATGTCCTGCCACCCACTCTCACCGGGTGTAGGACAGCGGCACGGGGGTGCGCAGAATGCGCTCGCAGCCACCTGTCACATCTGAGTACACGGTCAGGTTCTCATCCATGCGGTATGCAGCACCCGCCGGCACAGCGCCAAAGCTGTCCCTGTTGCTGGTAACGGCTGCCGGCAGCTGGGCCTGCTTGATGCACGCGGTCAGCACCTGCAGAGCAGCAGGATAACAAGAAGATGTTGTTGCTGGTGCCGGCTTGTTAGTGCCCAATTCGTGTTTGGGGCTGCACCAAGTTGCACACAACAAAAGTACCTGTCCTGCAATCACTACCAAGCAGTGTGCCGGCACTAACCAGAAACGCAGTGGCACGGCCAGGCGTTAATGCACCTGCATGCAGTAGTTTGGCCTGTGGGTGGATGCCGCCAGGGCCTTGACCTCCTCGGGCAGCAGGATGTCCTTCACCTCCTCCTCAATGTTCTCACCCGGACGCAGGTGGCACATCAGAGCACGCCTGCATGGCGACAAAGGAATAGACAAGCGTGGGGGCGTTGCACTTACTAAAAGCTGAGCACGCAAGCCAGAACGCAGGCACAATCCGCAGGCAGGCAGGATTGGACAGAGCGGGCAGGGCAGGCAGGGCAGGCAGGCTAGGCAGGCAGGCAGGCACGGCGTGTTGGGCAAGCTGAGTGCCAGCGCAGTAGTGACGCACGGGTATGCGATGCTCCAGCGGACCAGCATTGAGCGCAGCTCTGGCTGGGACTCAGGCACGTAGCCCAGGGCCTGACGCGTGAAGTCGCGGCTGCGGTTCACCATGGACCCCCACATCTTGCGCGCCTCATCCCACCGCTGGTAGCTCGTGTTGGTGCTGCACAGAGATTTTAAAGTGGGCATGAGTCGAGCATCATTGCCAGGTGAAATGGCCCAGAAACTTAAATGTATCCGGCTGTTGAAGCAGAGAACAGCCCTAAGAAGGCAGTGCACCTTCATGCCTGGGCTCACCGGAACACCAGCAGCAGGGAGAGGGCAAAGGATGTGAGGCCAAAGGGCGCGTTGGTGGCCTTGAGGTCGGGCACATCAGTCAGGTAGCCAGCCTGCAGGCAGGGAGGGTGGAATCTCAAGGTCACTAGTGGGTTGGAGCGACCAGTCGCACGCACACAACACAAGGAGGTATGTCGGCGGAATGTCGGACGCAGGTAGGGGATGGCCAGCAACGCCCCAGCTGAGCCAAACCAACTCACCTCTGCCAGTGTGTGGTAGAGGGCCACACCAGTGGCCAGTGTCATCACATACGCGAGGGGCTTGGCCAGGCCTTGCATCTGCAGATAGAAAGAGGAGGCACTCTTTAATGATTCTTCCCGGTGTTAGCGAACCAGCACAATGCCCTCCTTTCACAACTTTTTCACAACACGCGTCCCCAAAATATTGTGCCCCAGGTTGCCGCCCAAGTCAGCGGCAGCGCCTCACAATCTTGGAGTCGGAGATGCCCAGTACATGGCGCAGGTAGCGGCTGGAGCTGCGGTGCTTCTTCCAGCGCTCAAAGTCAAACACCTGCATGTATGTGTGGTGAACGTTGGTCCTGTTGGAGGACTTTGAAGGGATGCTGGGGAGCAGCATTGGTGCCGCTGGTGGCAGGTGCATGGAACACACCATCAACAATCAGCAAACAAGAAGCAATTATAATGCCTGTTGTTGTGTCCCAAAAGGGAGCAGCACGATGGTTGGCGGTGCACAATGCCGGTATGAGCACCCACCGGGCGCTGGAAGCGGCGGTTGTACTCCTTCCAATCGTCGCTGAAGTATGGGTGTTCTGGCTCAGACTTTTCGGTGTTGGCCACGGCAAAGGTGCGCACCACAGCGCCCCGGCACCGGTTGCACCGGCAGGTGGCAGTGTGCTGGCGCAAAGCCGCCAGGCTGGGCTGGCGGGGAAGCAGCAGCGCTGCCGCAGGCTTTCGGGCCGGGCCCTTGGTAGCCGGCCTCGCTGCCAGTGCAGCTGGCTGCAGCCTGCTGGTGGCGAAAACGCGGGGCATGTGAGCTGCAAACGCCTGGCAAGAATTCGAGGTGGTCGCCGGGCCCGGTTGCTGCAAGATGCTCGACTCGTCGCACTTCCGCAGTTCAAGGCATTGCACTGTTAAGTGGAGCATTCCCTCCTACAAGGCAGAGTCTACTACATGTACTGCCAGTGTAGTGCCTCACGAGCTTCGGCTAGAACAACATGTGTAGATTGGGGTTGTGTATACATGGGATATGCATGATAGCACCGGCTTCTATATCAGTTGTGGCCAGGTTACCTGCAGCGAGGCAAAGGCAACAAGACGGGCAAGGTGATGTCAACAACAAGAAGAAGAGAATACGCAGAACCGTGATTTGTACCACGGCCGTACAGGGAGGAACGGGGCAGGGCCCCTGGCTCCCAAAATTTAAAAAAATTTATAAAAACAAGGTGCAGATCAGCCAGGATCAATCCTCCGTCGCTTCCCAGCCGGCTGCTGCGCTCGCGGGCGCCGCCCTATTATCACCCGTCTTGCACCCCCGCTGGCGGTGCAAGCTTGGACGTCGTAGTGCTGTTGCCACACCATGGCGAAATCTACATTTATTGCAGAGCCGACAACAGAAAATTATCATATGCCATGTCGTCACTACTGCTGCATTCGGATATGGTGGCAGCAACGGCGGCAGCACAGCGTGCCTAGCAGCTCTACCATCCTGGGGTGGGGTTAGGCTCAGGTCGGGTCATTGAGCTCGGACTAGGCTCGTTCTTTATTCCTGTTTAGGCTCTTCTGTCCCGAAGCACGAGTGCAGACTGCCGTCGGCAACATGACGAACTTGGCACTCTGCAGCGCGGCATTGTTGGTGCGGGCCGATTCCCGCGCTGCCGTCAATGCTGCCCGTGGCAAACTGCTGCGCTCCAAGATTCCGGCGCAGCTAACAAGCCGCCGGGAGATTCAGGCTTCATTCTGGGGCCGCAAGAAGGAGGCTGCAAAGACGGAGGCGGCTCCTGAAGCGGCAGGTAAGCCGATGATCGTCGCTCGCCGAGGTGTGCCTGCGCAAGGGGTGTGGACTGAGCCGCTGCACAGACCCCACTACCACACGGGTGCCGCTGGAGCGTGGCATTTTTGCAGACCATTGCGTTTTAGGATGGGGTTTCTGATGTTGAACCTGCTCTTCTTCACCAAACCATGTTGGATCATCAATCCATGTTGGAACCATTTTGACACAGAAAAGGTCCACAATGCCCCGCTTACCATCCTGTGCTTCTCATTCATGATTTGCAGAGCCCGCTGCAGCTGCTCCGGCTGCTGATGCCGCCGCCGCTAACGGCCCGGTGGAGATGACCGTGGAAAACTCGAGCCAGATCATTGACACAGGCGACAAGATGATCATTGTGGAGCCCACCGGCACCATCATCATTGGCAATGCTGAGGCTGTGGCGCGTGCACAGGCGGTTGAAATTGAGGCAGCCCCTGAGTCGGCAGAGGTGGAGTACCTGACCGGGCGTGCCAACGCGGTGCAGAAGCATTTCGAGGGTGCTCTGGGTGCTGACGATTTCATGCAGCGCGTGGAAATGGCGCTCTATGCCTTTGGCTTCACAGGAGACAACTCCATCGGTGAGCGCTGGGTGGCAGCGAGTTACCAGCAACTTAGCCAGGCAGCGGCACCAGTCACCTCTAAGCAGCCGGAATCCCACTCACACTGCGTGCAGCCAGGTGGCAATGTCAACCGCCAAATCATTGTTCGCCAAGATGTACACTCCAAGATGTACAAAATGTTGCAACATCACCCTCCTTTCCCCGTGTCCTCCCAACTGCAGCCATGGTGAACCTGTGCCGTGACGAGGTGACTGTGACCCTGAAGCACCGCATTGAAGAGGTGTTTGGCTCCGCCTTCTCCACCAACGGCCTGGGTGGTGTGCTGACCTGCGGCGTGACTGGCATGGGCGCCGGCTTCAGCCACTCTCCCCTGTGCAGCAGCAACAAGGAGCGCTACGTCTTCTTCTCCTTCCCACACATCAGGTGGAGGAGGCAGGGGGGCCGGGTGCCACCAGGCTTTTAGGCTGTTATATTTAGCCTGGGTCACTATTGCTGGGTCCCAGCTGCCATGAGCTGCGCGCTGCTTTGACGGAGGTCAAAGTGCAGCTGGCTGGCAGATGTTTGCAACTCAGCTTGCTTCTTGTTTGCTATCATCCCTGCAGCATCAACTCCAAGGGTGAGGTTGGTCCCATGTCCCGCCCCGGTCGCCCCGGCCAGTCTTGTGCCTGCGGCGCCCTGATCAAGGCCACCAACGAGATCAAGAGTGAGGGCCTGACCTGCAACTGCAAGATTCCCGGAGGTGAGCCAGTTGAAAGCCCGACAGGCTGCTACGTTTGGGTGCTGCCGAGCTTCCCCCGCAATAGCCCTCTCTCGCCATTATCCCCCTTGGTCGTATCTACAGCTTAGTTTGTTCCCTCGGTGCCGCACTAACTTGTCGCACTGCCTTGCCTGCAGTGCACAACGCGCTTGACCCTGAGATGAGCATCCTGAAGCAGCGCATTGCCCGTCGCCTGCGCCACGAGGGCTACAATGACGAGACGGTGAAGAGCCTTGACCTTGGTACGTGCCTGCTTGCCTGCCTTCCTGGTGCTTGTGCCCTGCATGCTTCTGTGTGTGATTGCCTGTTTGTGCTTGACGCCTAGCTGGGAATTTGTTTCTTACCACCTGAAATAAGCTTGTTGGTTGCTCACTGCCTGCCCTTGCCCACTTCTACCCCCCACGTCTGCAGTTGATGTGACCAAGGTTGCCGAGCGCACCATCTCCGACGACCTCGAGTTCCTCATATCAAAGACAGTCAACACAGACAAGGCCGACTATGCCGGTAGGTTGGGACACCGGCCTGAAAGAAAAATTCTCGCAGCACCTGTACTCACAGCTCAGTGCAAACGGTTGGAGAGATGTGTTACAGGTTGAACACAGGCTGAACTTACAAAGATTGCCCCACCATTTGCGAGGTTGTTGCGGGATGGTTCATATGTCCCCCGCCTTCCTTGCCTCTGTTTGCAGTTATCACTGGTGTGCAGATCCACAACTGGGCTTGCAACTTTGAGGATGCCTCGCCCAACATGGAGCTTGTTGCCCCCACCTCTGCTTACGTGGTGGTCAATGGTGTGAAGACCCATCTGGACCTGTCAGCAATGCCGGTGAGTGGTTAAGCCTTGCTGGTAGGTGTTGCCACAATATAGCGGAGTTGAGGCAATATATGCAGCTTTGCTTCTCCTCTGGAATGCACAGGTGCTATCAGCCTCCTTGTCGTTTTTCGTCGCAAATGCCCTGCCCTCCCTGCTGCAGCCTCTGACGCCCCGTCAGATGCGCCTGGTGGCGGGCCCCGCTGATGTGTGCAACCAGGGTGGCCAGACCATGCTGCGTGAGGAGGAGGCGCCTTACGCCTTTGACTCCAAGGATTCACGCCGCGCACAGAGGGAGCGCCTGCAGCGGTGGGTTTACAAAAATGTTTGCTTGTCAGCAGTGCATGCATCGACAGTTTGCTGCTTTGGTGTTGGTGTTGGTAGCCTGAGGTGGTCTTTTAGAAACTAAGCGGCACTGCTGCTGGGGCCTTTCAACCTGTCCTCACTTGTTCTGGTCTCCTATCTAGTCTCACAAAGTCGGCCCTGCTCGTCACTGCTGCAGGTACCTCGCTCTGATGAAGGAGGAGGGGCTGGACGGCTCCTCTGCCAGCTCCGCGCCTGCCTGGCAGTCCAAGATTGTGAAGGGCACGCCAGAGCGCTGCGCCACTGCCGACAACTCCACCATTATTGACACCAGCTTTGCAGAGGGTGAGCACCCAGCTGTGCCCAGTGCAGAATTTTTTTGGTGCTGGCTGACCCGTCCTGCCTCAATTACTACATGCAGGTTAGACTGCCGTCACTGAAATTTACTTGGTTACCATACCTGGTTTCTCATGCATTGCCTGCTGCAGATGCTGAGCTGCGCAAGGTGTGGGAGATGCTGGAGGAGAAGTACAAGATGCCTGCTAAATAAGCACAGCACAGTTGCATACAGCAGCACACTTTGTCCTGGTTGACATCTGCCACTCAGGGCACGTTGTTTGACTGCCGCTAGATCGCTTGAAGAACGTTTTTTGTCCGTAGGAATCATCACTGTTCAGTCCAACCGAACCGAACCGTATACACGATCACAATTTTATGTGGCCTAATGGCCACATTTCGGTCTTTGTGCAACAGTTGTTCTTTCATCCGCACTGCCTTGTAGGCGCTGTTCCCATGTCTGTTTTTGTGCACCAATTTTCCAGACCCAGAAGGTGCTGGAGTGCTGTAACATGCTCCTCTGCTGTCTGTATTCCTAGCGTCTGACCCCTGCCTAGAATCATGGTGGAGCACGAATTACAAGCAGCAGATACAGGGCAGTTGCATCTCCCTTTGGCGCTGCATGAATAGGCAAGGATGATTTCAAGCAAACAGAGGCCGGCACGTTGGCACGGAAGCAATGGGTCAAGTTCAGAGGATGGTTGGTTGATAGGTCGGATATCGTTTTCCTGTTCTGTGTTGCCTACATTGAAATGCATCGGCAGTGCCGGCGATATGATGAAAAGAAATGAACTGGAGCGCCAAGTCCTGGGTCGCCTTGCAGCCAAGTAAACATGTTACCCAGGTTTGGTGCCTGCTGCCTTAGTTCCATGTGCTTGCGCCATTGGCACCAGCCAGAGCCCTCTCAGCAGCCTGGCTGCCATTTCCGTTAGCGGACGGAGCTGCATTAGGAATCATCTCATACAGAAGCTCCGTTGCATTCTTGGCACCCTCTGGTGCCGTGCCCAGTGTTGCGGGTCCATGGGTGGCCTCCAGCTCACGCAGGTTGGCCTCAATGGTGCGGGCAATGGTCTCAAGGGGCAGGATGGTGAAGGGCTCCTCAATGCTCACACCAATCTCCTCAATGCCTGCGGGCAACATGGAACACCAACGGGTCAGGTAAGGGGCAAAGGCAGGTGACTGAAAGCACAGCGACGGGCAGGGAACTACTGTAAGCATCCCAGCCACGCAACTGCCACCAAAATGAGAACGCTAAGGCTAGTATTGGCTGAGGCTAGCAATGGGAACAACCAGCCATGCCACCCACCCAGCAGCAGGAAGGAGACGATGAATGTGATGGGCAGCATGGCCCAGCCGCAGTTGTCCCACAGCGTGAAGGGCAGCAGCGTGAGCCAGATCATCATGAAGCGGGAAGTGTGGCTGCATACACAGAGCCAGGGAAAGTGAAACTAGTAAGCAAGGCGTGAGTGGCTGCTGGCCTAAAACTTGGGGTAACGCCAATAAGATAGGTCCAAGCACATGCTGAGAGTCCCAGGACTGTGGAGCCAGCACACTGACATGTCCTGCCACCCACTCTCACCGGGTGTAGGACAGCGGCACGGGGGTGCGCAGGATGCGCTCGCAGCCACCCGTCACATCTGAGTACACGGTCAGGTTCTCATCCATGCGGTATGCAGCACCCGCCGGCACAGCGCCAAAGCTGTCCCTGTTGCTGGTAACGGCTGCCGGCAGCTGGGCCTGCTTGATGCACGCGGTCAGCACCTGCAGAGCAGCAGGATAACAAGAAGATGTTGTTGCTGGTGCCGGCTTGTTAGTGCCCAATTCGTGTTTGGGGCTGCACTAAGTTGCACACAACAAAAGTACCTGTCCTGCAATCACTACCAAGCAGTGTGCCGGCACTAACCAGAAACGCAGTGGCACGGCCAGGCGTTAATGCACCTGCATGCAGTAGTTTGGCCTGTGGGTGGATGCCGCCAGGGCCTTGACCTCCTCGGGCAGCAGGATGTCCTTCACCTCCTCCTCAATGTTCTCACCCGGACGCAGGTGGCACATCAGAGCACGCCTGCATGGCGACAAAGGTATAGACAAGCGTGGGGGCGTTGCACTTTTAAAAGCTGAGCACGCAAGCCAGAACGCAGCCACAATCTGCAGGCAGGCAGGAATGGACAGAGCGGGCAGGGCAGGCAGGCTAGGCAGGCAGGTAGGCACGGCGTGTTGGGCAAGCTGAGTGCCAGCACAGTAGTGACGCACGGGTATGCGATGCTCCAGCGGACCAGCATTGAGCGCAGCTCTGGCTGGGACTCAGGCACGTAGCCCAGGGCCTGACGCGTGAAGTCGCGGCTGCGGTTCACCATGGACCCCCACATCTTGCGCGCCTCATCCCACCGCTGGTAGCTCGTGTTGGTGCTGCACATAGATATAAAAGTGGGCATGAGTCAAGCATCATGGCCAGATGAAATGGCCCAACAAATTGAGTTGTATCAGGCTGTTGAAGCAGAGAACAGCCCTAAGCAGCAGTGCATCTTATGCCTGGACTCACCGGAACACCAGCAGCAGGGAGAGGGCAAAGGATGTGAGGCCAAAGGGCGCGTTGGTGGCCTTGAGGTCGGGAACATCAGTCAGGTAGCCAGCCTGCAGGCAGGGAGGGTGGAATATTGCGTTGATAGACTATCGCATGCAGCATGGTGGCCACCCAATTAGCTGCGAGTAAGAACACTTCCAAGCAACGAAGTGTTGACTAGAGCCAGGGCAGCTGCAACTGTCACCTCTGCCAACGTGTGGTAGAGCGCCACACCAGTTGCCAATGTCATCACATATGCCAAGGGCTTGGCCAGGCCTTGCACCTGCACCCAGAAAATAGCGGCACCGCATGGTCGGTAAACTTGATGCCGTAAACTTGATGCCACATAAAAGCGACCCACACTATACGCATAGCTCGTGCTACTGTCACAATCTTGAACCACAAGACAGATTGAAATCTGGTCTTCTCCCCAAGTTGCCGCCTCAGCCAGCAGCAGCGGCTCACAATTTTGGAGTCAGAGATGCCCAGCACGTGGCGCAGGTAGCGGCTGGAGCTGCGGTGGGTCTTCCAGCGCTCAAAGTCAAACACCTGCATGCATGGGAAGGGTATAATTTGCATTTACAAAACAGTGTGAACAGTGATGGCTGCAAGTGATGGTAGGAGTACAGCACCGTAATCCTGCAGGCTGCCGGCGGCAAGTCTTCTGGCAGTTGTAGGAGGTTTTGACTCCAAAGCCACTTCCAAGCCTGACACCCGACCACGCACCGGGCGCTGGAAGCGGCGGTTGTATTCCTTTCGCTCATCGCTGAAATAAGGTGGAAGCTCATCAGACTTGTCCGTTGTGGCGGTGGCAGAGGGACGCAAACCCAACTGCTTGCAGCGGCTGGTGGAGCATTGGCGCTGGCTCAAGGCGGCAAGCCCGGGCTGGCGCTGCCGCAGCTGTGACACCAGCTCACTGCTGGGTCGGGGCTGGCGCGCAGCGCCGAGGCATGTTGCTGCTTTGGAAGGGAGCCTGCTCACGCCCAGAACGCAAGACATTGCGCTGGTTTCGCTTTCAACCACACAAGGCAAGCTGGTTTTGCCAAGCCACAAGGCCGTATAGAACGACAGCAACTTAGCTGATAGGACTGCAAGCAGTGATCAACGCCTCTGAAGCCCGCGAAACTCTCCAACGTGGTCGCTGCTGTGCATGCGTTGACACACCGCCTCTTTCCGGAGCATCGCTGTCCACTCATTACAGCTTAACAACGTTCATCAATACACTATTATTGTTCGATATCAATAAGGACAGCATAATGGCCGCTCTCGCCCAAAGCACCCTCCAGCAAGCCCGCGCCGACTGCAGCGCCGCATTGAACTCGGCTCGCAGGCTGCGCAGGAACACCAAGGCCGCCCAGCTGTTCGCCACCCGCAGCACACACAAGGTGGACCGCAAGACTGTTTTGCGGGCCACAGCTGAGGGTAAGTACACCAGCAGATGCCAGTTTGAGGATAATGTGTGTATGGGACGAATGCATGGCGCCGTGCCCAAAGATTAGTGTCCACCTGCCGACGCTGAGCCAAGTCTACCACCGACTGGTGCCAGCACTAGGGGCCAGCAATGGCACCAGCAATGGCCCCTAGTGCTGGCCGGCTGTGACCTATGTGTATGGTGGCATCCTGCCACTCCTCAATCAATGGGATTCCCCCAACTTGTTGTTTCTGCCCCCCTTCCGCAGCCACTAGTTCGGTCATTGATGCTGGCGGCAAGACCATTATTGTTGAGTCTGATGGCACCATTATTATTGGCAGCCCGGAGGCGGTAGCCCGCACACAAGCAGCCAAGGACACCACTGAGAACGTGCCCGAAACCGTGGAGGTCGAGTATTTGACCGGTGGGTGCTAACATGCAAGTGCCACATGGCGGTCCCACTGGCCACTTGTATGCGCACTGGTAGTTGCTGGCTGAGAACCCATGCTTGTGACACATGTGCTTTGTGCACAGTTGACTGTAGCTGCCCATCAGCTTACACTTCTTGCACTCCCTAGTTGTCTTTGTATGCACACTTCACCGCTGCCCCGTGACTGCTGTGCAGGCCGTGCTAACGCGGTGCAGAAGCAGTTTGAGGGTGCTCTGGGTGCTGACGATTTCATGCAGCGCGTGGAGATGGCGCTCTATGCCTTTGGCTTCACAGGAGACAACTCCATCGGTGAGCGCTGGGTGGCAGCGAGTTACCAGCAACTTAGCCAGGCAGCGGCACCAGTCACCTCTAAGCAGCCGGAATCCCACTCACACTGCTTGCAGCAGGTGGCAATGTCAACCGCCAAATCATTGTTCGCCAAGATGTACACTCCAAGATGTACAAAATGTTGCAACATCACCCTCCTTTCCCCGTGTCCTCCCAACTGCAGCCATGGTGAATCTGTGCCGTGACGAGGTGACTGTGACCCTGAAGCACCGCATTGAGGAGGTGTTTGGCTCCGCCTTCTCCACCAACGGCCTGGGTGGTGTGCTGACCTGCGGCGTGACTGGCATGGGCGCTGGCTTCAGCCACTCCCCACTGTGCAGCAGCAACAAGGAGCGCTACGTCTTCTTCTCCTTCCCACACATCAGGTGCATAAGCAGATTGTTTCAGGCATGTATTTGGCTCAGCATGGCAGCGATCTGATGTGTTGTTTTATGGTCCATGCTAGTTGCAATACCTGTCTTTGCCGGTACAAATACCCTCAAGAACATCCTGGTCATACCAGGTGCTGTTGGGGATCATTTTCCTGCTTTAACGCTGCTATGTTGCTGCAGCATCAATGCCAGTGGCGAGGTTGGTCCCATGTCTCGCCCCGGTCGCCCCGGCCAGTCTTGTGCCTGCGGCGCCTTGATCAAGGCCACGAACGAGATTAAGAGCGAGGGCCTGACCTGCAACTGCAAGATTCCCGGAGGTCAGCCAACTGGAAGCCTGACATGCTGCCTGGTTTTGGGTGCTGCCTTGCCAAGCTGCTGCCATCATGCCCGAGATCGGCATTTCTTGCTTCGAGCTTTTGCTGCTGCACTAAGTTGTTTCACTGCCTTACCTGCAGTGCACGATGCGCTTGACCCTGAGATGAGCATCCTGAAGCAGCGCATTGCCCGCCGCCTGCGCCACGAGGGCTTTACCGATGAGACGGTCAAGGGCCTCAGCCTCGGTACGTTCCCTCACTCTTGCTCAATGTCTGCACGTGCCCAGCAAATGCCTAACCGGCGACTGATAAACGCACTTAAACCAGACTGTGTTGGAGGTCACTTGGACAAACCAGCCTGGCCACTGGAATGCAGCTCACTTTGCTGCTTGCCTGCCCTTGCCCGCTTCTGTCCCCATGTCTGCAGTTGATGTGACCAAGGTTGCTGAGCGCACCATCTCCGACGACCTCGAGTTCCTCATCTCAAAGACAGTCAACACAGACAAGGCCGATTACGCGGGTGGGTGGACAGTAGGGAGGGAAGCGGGCATTATTTAGACACAGAATGCTGGCAAACACACGCGAGGGACGCCCGCCAATGCCCATGCCCCTGCACTTCACCCGCTGTGTCTAACCACTGTCTGATTGCTGTCCGCCTCTGCGTGCAGTCGTCACCGGTGTGCAGATCCATAATTGGTCCAATGACTTTGAGGATGCTTCGCCCAACATGGAGTTTGTTGCGCCCACCTCAGCCTATGTCGTGGTCGATGGCGTGAAGACCCACCTGGACCTGTCAGCAATGCCGGTAGGTGTTGCCACAATATAGCCGAATTGAGGCACTATATTCAGCTTTGCTGGGATTCACAGGTTGTTATCAGCCTCCTTGTCGTTTTCGACGCAAACGCCCCGCCCTCCCTGCTGCAGCCTCTGACGCCCCGTCAGATGCGCCTGGTGGCGGGCCCTGCTGATGTGTGCAACCAGGGTGGCCAGACCATGCTGCGTGAGGAGGAGGCGCCTTACGCCTTTGACTCCAAGGATTCACGCCGTGCACAGAGGGAGCGCCTGCAGCGTTACCTGTCCTTGATGAAGGAGGAGGGGCTGAAGGGCGAGGTCGCTCCTCCTGCCTGGCAGGAGAAGATCATCACCACCACCCCCGCCCGCTGCGCCTCTGCTGATAACTCTGTGATCATCGACAGCAGCTTCACTGCCGACCCCGAGCTGCTCCAGATCAGGCAGAAGCTGGAGGACAAGTACAAGATGCCCGCTAAGTAAATGTACGGCAGGCTAATATACCACCTCTCGCCGTGCATCTCACGCTGCAGTGGTGATGCCTCTGAGCAGCCAGCGTGCCAGTCTTTTCCACTGACATTTGCTCAATAGGACTGACCAAGTCATTGAATCAGTGGTCCACTATCTGCTGATTTCATATTGGCGCCTCTTGGTGTGCCATGTGGTGAATTTCATGCTAGACCATGCAGCCTCTTTACCACCGCCTGCCAACCACTTTGCGCTGGTATAGACTACTTAGCTGCTGTCCCCGCTACCATGCACCTGCGCATGGCTTACATGCCTTGGTTTGCCTTTGAAATGTACCACTGCACCTTCTGGTTTGCTGATTAAAGCAGCCAGCTGTTATGTGGAATTGTCCCACCGCTACATTCTTACAGGATCTGAATTGTTTTGAATTCCAACACATTTCCTTCCTTCCTTCCTTCTAGACCCTGGCCTTATTTACACCCTGGGCTTGTAAGGACACGCATTGCACTTTCCTTGTTGTCACAATCAGCAGTCCAAAAGGGGGTGACAGTCAACAACGTGGTAACGTTGTGCATGATATGGGTGGCAGGCAAGAGTAAAAATGGAATATAAGCCCCAATGCGAGTCAAGAGTCCGTTGTACAGTCACCATAGTCAGAGCACATTCCTGTGCACAACTCCCATCTGCAGGTTCCCAGGCCCCCGGCAAGCTGTTACTATTGGTTCAGGCGTTGGCTCCTCCGTACCCGAGGCCTCAGCTGCTTGGCCTTCCGCTTCTGCTGCTGCGTGCCCTTCTGCTTCTGCTGCTGCCGCTGCGCCTGGTCATCCCCGTCCTCCTCCTCCTCCGACTCACGCTCTGCTTCCTCCTCCTCTTCCTCGCCAGCATCTGCGTCATCTGCAGGCAATCAATCAACCCAGCATGCCACCAGTTAGCAGCAGCCACCATGCAGCGTTTTCAACCATGGCAAGCTGCTCACAACATCTAGTGTGAATGGCGCTACCACCTGCTACTGGCTGGTCAAAGCGCTTTGGCCTGGTGCAGGAGTTAGCAGCAGCACAGCGGCGCGGCTGTAAGGCGGTGCCTTTATGTGAGGCTCATTTGGTATCAGCCACTCGCAAGTTATTCTTCTGGCTGGTGTGTAGGCACCCACCCGCATCCTCCACAGAGTCGGGCTGCTCCTGCTGCTGCTGCTCCTCCTCCTCCTCCCCTTCGTCGTCGCTAATGGCCTGCCGCGGGCGCTTGGCCTTGGGCGACACAAACTTTGGGGGCCGCCCTGCACGCTTCTCCAGCCTCAGCTGCTCTCGCAGCTCTGCCTCACGTGCCTGCAGGCAATGGAGCAGCAATGAAGCGGCAGTGAGGCAGCCAGCAGCAGGAACAAAGCACAGCCATGGCTTGATGGTGTGGTGCACTTTGGGGGGGGGTTCATGCCATGCAGCCGCCCCAGCATAGTAAAGACCATGCCTCCGCCATGATCCATGCATGCTCCCCTGGCAGAGTGTGGGGGAAGTCGCTGCCCAGGCCAGCCAACCCTGCCACCGCAGCTGCTGCGGGGACCACCAGATACTGTTCAGCAGCCAACGCCCTAACTCTCGATGAAACACATATCTTGAGGCGTCTTGTCACCAACAAAAGGTGCCACCTGTCCACCCTCACCCAGCCACCCAGCCAGCCGCACCTCAATCTCCTCAACCTCATGCCGCTCGATCCGCCCTGTCTTGGTCATGTTGCGCCACTTATCCTTTAAGTCAACCTGCACCCAACAAGGCATGTGGGTATGCGTGCAAGGCAGTCAGGAGACAAGAAACCTGGTCAAGATGGCAGCAATGCAGGCGTAATAACTGTGACGGGTGGTGCCACAGCGACTTTAATCGGCGGCGAACGGCCGCCATCAACTGCGCCAAACAGCAACAACAGCAAATGACGCAACCAGGAAACAAGTGTTCTTCCCTGCCTGCAACAGTTTAGACTCACCGTCGTGCGCGAGCCCTTGAACACCCCGAACCCACTGTGTTTAATGGCGGCCCAGTTGCCCCGCCCATACTCCTTCACCAACCGCCTTAGCTCCAGCACCTCCTCATCCGTCCAGCCAAGCCGCTGCATGGTTTAAGCAACAGGACGCACGACTTGAGCTGAATGTGCTTGCTAGGGAGTTGATTGAAGAACATTGTGAGACGCACTGAAGCACGCAACACGAGCAAGTGACACTGGCAATCAACACCGGGACTGGTCCTTGCCAGCTAAGTAACATGCGTCGAGCTAAACAAAGCTAAGTAACATGCGGCGGGCTAAACAAGGGTCAGTTACCTGCCCAGTGTGCAAGCCACAGGCATTTGTCACTAGCAGAACCAAGCAGGAATGTGGCTGCAGCGCACCCTGCGGCGTGGCTTGGCGCCCTCTGTCGTCTCACGCTCGCTGCCAGCATTGTGTGAGGGTGTGCCGCGCCCATTGTGCTGCTGCAGGGGAGACAGGTGTTGCAGCGGTGCGTGCGGTGGAATCCTTGCTGGCGGCAGCTCGGGCATGGGGTGCTGCAGCAGGGGTGATTGCTGGGAAACAAGTGGTGCAATATATGCCGGGTTGGAGTGCCATCAGGTATCGGGCACAACCAAACAGACAAGTGGGCAGGTATGTGAACGGCATGAACGTGTGGGGAAGCAGTACACGCTTGGATTGCCGCAAAGAGCAGGCACCGCCACAGCACGGAAGTCACCCATCGTGTAAACCGATGGACACCTACAATCGACAAGGCTGACGGAACCCCCACAAGGCATGTCTGCGCACGCACCTGTATTGCAGGACTATCGTTGCCCCATACAATCTGCCGCCCGCCGCCGGCGGCAGCAGCAGCCGCTGCGGGACCTGCCTGCTGCTGCGCATCTGCCGCATGCTGCAGCATCTCTGGCAGCGGGTCCTGGCCTCCATGCTGTGCTAGATCAGCCAGTCCGGCATCCAGGTTCCGCAGCACAGATCGCTGCCTGCATTAGCAACCACATTGGCAAGCGGTGAATCACAACCCCAGCAACATGCAGCAAAGTGGGGATTTCAAAGTTAGCAAGAAATTCAACAGCGACTCCATCGGCAGCATAGCGCCCCAGTCACACCCACCCGCGGCTGGCGCTTGCGTGCGCCATCAACTGCTGTTGAGCTGGCGAGGCGTGACCCTCGTCAAAGCCCCCCGCTGGCGGCAGCACGCCCTCAGCCTCTGCCGCTGGCGGCTGCAGGTGCGGGCGTGCTGCATCAGCTGTCAGGGCTGATCCCGGGCGCCCCGCAGCTCGCCACCCAACAGACGGCTGCTGCTGCTGTGCGGGGGAGGGCAGCGCAGCAGCAGTCCGGAAGGCACTTGGGCTTGGGGCCGGCAGGACGGCTGCGCCTTGCTGCCTGATGCCGACGCCGATTTCATACCGCCCAGCCTTTACGTCTTCTTCAATGACCTGCAGCGGCAGCACCAGGGATTAGCAGTGTTGGTGCTTGTTATGAACGGTTTGGTACCAGATCCAGGAGGCAGCATACAAGGCACAATGCCAAGCAGCTGCGCACAAAGCAAAGCAAAGTGCGACAGCCCGCCTGCAAAGCGCGCCAAGATAAGCACCCAGCGGATTGAGATCAAATTTCCCACATCCACAGGTACCAGTCGCGACAACAACCCGCAAACCACCACTACGAAGCAAACAGCAGACTGCCACCGCCCTCACTCACAAGCAGGGGCGTACACGGGCGGGCCCTCCACGCCTCAGCTTTGTAGTTGCACAGCGCCCCAAGCAGTCTTTGGAACGGGAACCTGGCTGTCAGGTCCTCTGCCAGCGCTCGGCTGCGCAATGCAGCCCGAAGCTCTTCATAGCTGCAAGCAGGCACAGAGAGATACATGCAAGCATGGTGACAAGCAAGGTAGTGTGACAGACATGAGCTAACGAGGTTTGAACAGCAATGCGACAGTTTTTGCATGCCCGGCTTTTTGCGATGACAGAGCAGTGCTTGTCGTCTATAATAACGTGTTAAGACGCCACTGAACAGCTGGGGATGGTAAACAAAGCAAATGGGTTGCATGCCTTGAAGCCACTCACCGCCCATACTCCTCTGCTGTGTTCTCTCCACCAAACACCTTGTTAAGCACAGCCTCAGCCTCTGCTGGTGGCAAGTCGCGATCGCGCCACGTCTGGATGGCCAGTTCAGTTTTGACCTGCAGATTGGGCACAAAGGCCAGGCATCAGAGCAGATGCCCCAGCCCCTGCGGTTGCCCCAAGTAGAGCATGTCACATGCCGCCGTGTTCAATTTTGCTGCTCTGGAGCAGCTCCTATGGCTGCAAACGACAGCAACCGCACAGCCATAAGACTGTCTTCACCTGGAGAATAAGGTCAGGCGAAGGGCAGATAATGGCGGGGTCTGCCAACCCCTGAAAGTCTTTGCACTTTGCCAGCTCCTGCAGATATATCAGGACATTGTCGTCCACACGCCTCTCGTACAAGTCTGCGTCCAGCAGCCGTAGGCACAGCTTGGCGCGAGTGGCATCCCTCAGCTCATCGGGCCGAGCTGCCACCGCCGGCAGAATGCCCTCAAGGATGACGTCGGCACGTATAGCGGGGCATTCAAGCAGCCGGTCAAATGCCCAAATCAGGGTAAAGTCCTCATGATTGTTGCCAGCCATCGTGCCCATGTTGGGTCACGGGTGGCGTAAAGCCTGCTGGCAACACGGATTGAGGCAGGGAGGAGCGGGGTTGGCCCGCTGGCGGCAGCCGACAGACAGTTGGTCACGAGCGGTGCAGACTTCACGTACCTGAATCCCCACCAGAAACGCATTTGACAAAACGACAGGCGTGCCCAGGGCTTCCTAACCTTACCGTTGCTTGCCGGCCCGGTTGCGCGACAGGGTTGCGGGTTGCTGTTGAATGATCCAAATGTTTCAAACGACAAGTTATTGCGCCCCTCATAGTCGGGGAGCACCTCATCAAAGCGTTGTCGGCACAGCACTGGCGCAGCACGGTGTCAGTGCATAGCGTGAATTGCAAATTCACGGGCAGGGCGCGGCCGTATCATGTTCAGCAAAGGCTCATCTCAATACTGTAGGGTGCAGTCTGCAGTTTCATGAAAGTGCAAAACCTAGCGGCACTGAGCGCGGCATAGCTCGTAGGACTGAAGCACATGCAGCATTATAATCGTGGTTTCGGCGCACCCGCCGCGGGGGCGCCGGGAGAGCTCACGAACATTTTTGCATTACTTTTGCTGATGGCACGGAGCTTTTGTTTGTCCTTACGCAAGGCACATAAGCCACCTGACAGTAACTACAGCAGAAATGGGCAGCCGCAAGCGGTATGGCCGCCCCGGCTTGCTTGCTACGCGAGCTGGTGGCGACGAAGCTGACGGTCGCCAGTCACGAGCAGCGGATCGCAGCCCGGCACAAATGCCTGAAAGAGCTTTGAAGGCACAGTAGTAGATCTCGTGCTTCAATAGCTCGTAGAGCCTCAGTCAACCCTCCTGTGAGCAAGTGACATTTGGAGACTTGGCTGTGAGTAGAAGGGGGTGCGAGGGTTGTCGGCATTTGTGCTGATTCAAGTCTCCGCCCACCTGGCTGGACCAAGCATCGTAGGGCCCTGGGCTTGTTGTAGACTCTTCGTCAACAGTGAGGAGAGGAAGTGACAGTTACTGGGTGCGTCGCTCATGGGCTGTGGTACGTCCATTGCCCACCACTCAACGGTATGTCGAATGCATTACACATGGCTGGGTTGGCTTCCAGCGAGCAGTCATGATTGCACCTCCCTTCACAAAATTCGGATGCAGGCTACTTTGTAGAAACAGTACATGATTCAGTTATCTAGGGCAATACGCAACGCAAATACGCTAGTCTCAGTGTCAAAGGGCAAGACAGGATATCGAACGTTGGAATGGGTGTATTTGGATTGTCCTGGCCCTATTGCACAGGTTGTAGTTGCAGCAATTAGATCTGTATAGGTAGTTGAAAGGGCAGGAAAAAGCATGATTGTATGGCCAGCTGAACAGAAGGAGCTAAGAGCAATCAACAAACTAGGGAGAGTTAAACTAGGCACTATTGGTTGGGAACACTACTTGTCAGGCCTGCACAGCCAGCGCAGGCCCCGCGGCAAACTCTGCCTCTTCGGTGTCGCTGTGCTGCTCTGACTCCAACACGCTGCCGACCTCGCTGCGCCGCCGCATGCTCTCGGGCACCAGCCCAGCCGGGATCTCACCCATGGCACTGCTGCTGCCGCTGCCACCGCTACGGGCCCCCATGCGCCACTGCCGTCGCTCACGATGCCGGTGACGGCGTGGCAGCCCAAGCATGCCCAAGGCATCTCCACCCCTCCTTGGTGCTGCCGCAGGTTTCATGCCATCGCTGCCATCATCTGCCCCTGCCTGCTCGACGGCGGCACTGCCACCACTGCTGCTATGATCATATGTGCGCGCTCGCAAAATCAAACCAGCGTCCTCATCCTCTGCCGATTCGCAACCACTGCTGCTACTACAGCTCCTGCTGCTGCCACCCTCATCACTGCTTGACTGCAGTGACAGTGGCATTTGGGGCTATGAAAAGCGGAAAAGCAACGCTTTAATGTGTTGCTAACCGAAACTGCATCGAAAAGTAACATAGAATCTAGAAAAAACATGGCATGCACCTGCTAGCCGACAGTTAACAAATGTTTTGAAGCCCAAAGGTCACACAACAACTGCCCGTTTGTGCAAGCTAGGACACCGATGTCATGCCTTGCAAGATAGCCAAGTAAAGAAGCCCACCCTTGAATGTCCTGGTAACTAATGCCTTACCTGATTCTCACTGCCATAGAAGCTTCGGTTGTCACCTTCATCCTCTTGCCCAGCACCCACACGATCAACACTCGGCCCCGCCTCGTTGGAGCGCACCAGCGTTGATGGGTTACGACTTGATGCCAGCCGCAGCTGCTCCTCAGAAGCACCATCTGAGAGCGGCCCTATGACGACACGAAGGGGGCACAAGCGGGGGAGCCAGGGTAGAGTTGATGCGTTATGGAACGTGCTGTTCATCCTACAGAACTGGTACGCAGGCAAGGCAGCTAAGCGCAGATGGGGGCTAGCTGTCTCTGCCAGGTGCATGGTTGCAATGATGCTTTTGCATTGACGCAGATGCATTTGAGCGGCTTTCAAGCTGCAGCTGAGGGTCACACCCCACGCACCATGGGGGGTTGAGGCTGCATGGGTGGCAGAGGATGCATCCTCCGACGGACTGGGGGGGCGCCCCGCTGTTGACTTGCTGCGGATCAGCTCCAGCATGTCACTGGAGCTCCAAGTGGCTGCAGCACAGCGTGGCACAGCGTAGTAGGATCACCTTGGAACAGATACCTTGGCAATGCATGCCGGTTGAGGTGGCCCAGCAAAGGCAGACACACAGCACGGTATGGAGCAGCACAGTTTGATCCACAAGTGCGAGATGAACCTTCAACGGCCTGTCAGCTGTCTGGTTGACGTAGCTAGCGGCTGGCAGGGCTTGAGCTGTCAGGATGGTTGCGGGGCTGTTATGCCCCGCCTACCTGACTTGCAGCGCAGGTATTCCTCCAGCAGTAGCTTGCAGCTCAACGAAGTGCCGCTTAGCATGCTCTCCCCCTGCGCTCGACAGAAAGGCAGAAGGGCAAGGTGCGGCCTCAGTGTGGAGCCAGTTGGCCATGCCCCATCAACTGTTTCTTGCTGTGAGTAAGGCACGCGCCAGAGCATGCCCCTTCAACACATAAAAGTCAACACCTAGCAGCTCCCTGCATCCCAAACAGCGGTGGGATCTGCACAAAGCCAGCTGACGCTGGCCATCCACTGCTGCCTCCCTTCTTGCCGCCACATTAACACGTCAGCGCTGTGATGTTCAAACCCACCCGTGCAGTACGGCGCAAGCAGCCCAGCACAGTGGTGTGGATGGTGGCAACTGAGCGATCTACGTTTGTGTTGTCCACTTTTGGGATGGCGTGCTTTTCGGCTGCAGGGGGGAGCAAGACAAGGCAGACGTTGTGTCTCTTTGTTGACATGAGGGAAAAGGCCTCCGTTACATCCAAGTCAATCGATAGCAACGTCCGTCCTGCCATAATCAGTACTATTACTCTGCCCTTCCTGCAAAAACATGACCACAACCCACAGAAACCACCCACCGCTCTTCACCAGGTAGTCCTGTATGGCGCGGATGTTGCGGAAGTACTTGACGTACCGGTTGCCTGCAGGACAAGGTGCCATGGAGGGGTCAAGAAGATGGGGTGGCAGGCAAAAGAGACCAATGGGCAACATGCTAAGGCAAGCAACCAGCTTAATATATGATGCATCTGGCCCGCTGGCAACCGGCCTGTTGGCAAGCCCAACCATGCCTATGTGTTTGAATAAACAATGTACACACCCCCCACTCCTCCCCATTCAGCTCTATGCTCCAAATGCAATAAAGCCAGATGCTAAGGCGATGGAAGAGGCATGGAAGCACAGCGGGCCTCAGGAAAGGAGGCTTGGCTCACCGTCTTCGCGCAGCGTCATGACCTTGGACCGCACCGCAAAGCGCTCCATGTGCTTGGACTCGTTGCTAATGTGTACCAGGAAGGGAACCACGCTGGGGTGACGCTGCATCATGCGCACTACCATGCTGCAAGCAGCGGCAGCAGAGGAGCAGGAGTAGATGGAGCACGTGCGCAGCAACCAGTTCGGCACTGGCGCAGACCATTGGGCGAGCATACGCGGGGAGGCTGCAGACCCAATCAGTCATGGTGCCAAGCTTCCTAGTCAGCACATCTCCATCACCCACCCAATTCGCTCTCTTACAGGCGCATGGCGCAAGCCATTGACCTTTCTGCCCACCCCATCCTCCCACCCCAGCTCATCCCACCTGAGGCTGAGGTGCACTCCCTCCACCACCACCGACTGCCGCCGTGCCTCGCACCCCGTCAGCAGCCGGTCAACGTGCTCTAACACACGAGCACTCTGTGCCTTGTAGCCCCGAATCGCAGCCTTGCGCGGGTCAGAGGCGCCCACTAGCAGCTGTTGCAGGGTTGGGAGCTGGTATGGCGGAGCATGCACAGTGGCGCTGCCATGGGCTGCCTGCTGCTGTTGCGGAGATCGTGCTGACGCCTGCGCTGCCCCTGCTGCTGCCTGCAGGTGGGCACCTGCCTCATAAGTAGAGGCCCACAGCAGCGGGTCCTCCGCCTCGTTGCAGAAACTGCAGAACAGGCGATCACAAGCAAGAGATAGGCAGCAGGTTTGTAACGGAAGGTGTGTTGGCGCGGTTCTGAACAAAGGGGCATGGCACGTGAAAGTCAGCGGGACTCAATGTGAAAAATAAGATGCCGCAGCAAACAGGCTGTGCCGGGCCCTCCTCTCTTAGGTTAACAGCAGCACCCCCCACCTTTCCCCAGCTACTGCCCACACCCTCATTTAACAGTATAACCACTGCGCCTGCAGCAGCACCCACCTGCGCATCATATGCCGTATGGAATCCGTAGACACCACGGTGGAGATGCCCAGTCGCGCCGCCAGCAGGGAGGCAAGCGTGGACTTGCCCGTGCCGCTGGTGCCGCACAGCAGCACAGCCACGGAGGTGCGCTGCTCCCGAAGGGCACACGCAATGTGGAAGTCGGTTACAGCTGCTGCTGCTGTGGCAGCGGTGGCAGCTGCAGCTGCTGCAGTTGCTGTGGAGGCCCGGTGCTGCTGCAGGGGCGGTGGCAGGGGCGGCAAGCGGTGACTGATGGCCGTCGGTTGCTGCTCTGCAGGCTGTGTAGGGAGTCCTGGCGGCAGAGACACCGCTGCCGGCGGCTGCACATGCACTTCTGTTGGTGGCTGCTGTTGCTGGCGTTCCTGACGTGGCTGGTCGGAGGCTGCTAGGCAGTCCAACACAAGCTTATCAAACTCTGGGCGAGAGAGGGTGACGCCTGCATGGCCCTCTGGGCCCGCATGCAGGCGCTGTGCCAGACTGAGAGCCTCACTGGGCGGAAGCGCCGCACGCTGCTGCAGGATGAGGAACACCTTCTGAGCAGCCTTGTCACTTTGTCGTGGCTTGATGCCCATGAGCTGCAGTGTCTGGCGCAGCAGGCTGCGTGTGTAGCGAGCTGCTCCCGATGGTGGAGGCAGGGGCGGAGGTGCCGCTGCTAGCTCCGCCTGCTCTCCGCTGGCGAGTGCGGTGGCAGCCTCCGTGGCCACCAGCAGGTACGACAGCTCCACCACGGGCATAACTACAGCTGTGCTGCGGAACAGCCCTGCTTAAACTCCTAACCGCGTGCCAAGGCGGCTTCAGTGTGTCCAACCATGGCAGCAGCACGCAAAACAAGCGGCCCTCTCTGTTCTTACTAGGGCGGGACCCGGGGGCCCCCCGGGGGGTGTTCACCACCTTGGCGCCAACTCAGCATCCACTTGGCATCTATTGACTACCCTTGCTTCTCCCAGCCTGCCCCAGGTGTACTCCAGGTCTTTCGCCTGGTCCATCACCCACCCATTACGAGCAAGGCCCAAGGAAGACGGCTGCAACCTCCACAGCGGGGCTGGAGTAGGCGGCTGCAAAGCACCTGTTCGGCACACAGGTGACAGTCGCGAGAACTTGAATACACAGTAAAAAAGTTGTTGCATGCTCGCTGCAGGCCCCAAGACCAACAGGTGGGTCACGCCTATAGCCTCTTGCCGCGCGCTGCGCCATCTGCCAAGAGCTGTCAACTGTTGTTGGAGGGCAGTATGACTGGCCGTCTTGTGGACCCACCGGTGCGTCAAGTTAGTGTCGTAGGTATGGAAGCACTCAATCATGCAGATGTCATGCTGCTGCCGATTCGATGGGCCAGCATCACTGGCAGGCAGGTCTAATGCAAAGAGGATATCTGGCGTGCTGGCGCGCTGAACCCCCGGTAGCAGCCATGCAGGCTCGACAAAGCGGCAGTGCCCCTCTGCATCAGCAGTAACAAAGCAGTTGACTTCCTGAAGAATGGCTTCGTGTAGCAGGTGCACAGTGTCTCCATGCCTACTGCAAGTTAGGGCATGAGTGTTAGGATGCAAGCAGCCGCCCAGAGCATGCGCCTGCGACTCAGCTTCCTGCGCTGTACAGAGATCGCACAGGGGGGACGGGTGACTGGCAGCATCATGCTTGTGCAATTGCTTCGAAAACGGAAGAGCATCAAAACGGAGCAAAAAAGCTATTCTCCGCTGCTTGAACGTAAACGGCTAGCCCAAATGGCAGTGGCTGAGTCAGGCAGCACCCAGGTGTGGCCGGCCCTGGTTGCTTCTGCCTCAAAAGCAGGTCAAGCACCCTGGCTGTTTGTGTTGCCACAATCGGTTCTGGTAAACCCGTGAAACTTGCGTTTTAAGTGACGCAAGGGAGTTGGCCATCCAGTGGGGGGCTGGTCCTTGTCCTCATGCTGCCGCCGTGCGACAACTTCGGGCCAGCTGGCGCCAAGGCCGGGGCTGCCTGCCAGCTGGTCATCAAAGACTGTAGTGTTGTCCTCCCCCTCCTGTGCGTTGGCAGCCTGTTTTGCTGCCTTGACGGCCAGCTCATTGCCCCGCACTCCGATATGGGCGCGTACTTTATGAGCTGCAAACTTAGAGCCCTGCATGATGGCCCGACTGCACAGCTGGGCCATAACATGGGTTAGGATGCCTTTATGCTTCTTCAGGCGGGTGCGCTCAGGTGCTTGCAATGCCATGCCAGTCAACCACATTGCTGTGCTGCTATCCGTGAAAATCACCCTGGTGGCATTGCACGAGCTATGCATAATCCCATGCAGCTGAGCAACCAGCTCAGCATACGGCACCGTATGAGTTGTAGGTCGTGCCCATCTGGCTTGATATCTTGTTGCGTGCTGAGGTCGGCCCGGTCTCCAATATCACCCCTGCACCAATTGCCCCAGATGACAGCTTGCTGCCATCTGTGTAGACGTTGGCACCCCGGGGGAAGCGCAGATGTCGTTCCCCTGCAAGAGCTTGTACAGGGTCTGGGAGCGGCAGGGGGTTGGCTACTTGAGCGGCATCGTGCCCAAGTGGCAGTAGCGGCGCTGTAGTGTAGGTTTTGCTTGCTGGCGGGCACTCCGCAGGTTCCAGCTGCATTAAGTGAAGCCAAGTTTGCACATCCACAGCCAGGGTGATTCCTGGGTGCCAGGCGGTCAGCAAGTGAAAGTTGAGCGCAAGCTGTTGCTCCCCCTGCCCATCACATGCAACACCCCGTCGGGGTTTGCAACCACTAACAGGTCAGCCCCCGAGCTAGCCTGCCTGCACCTAGCATGTAGCATCTGCATGTTCCCACAGGGGAGTAAGCGGGCAACTTGCAGATGCTCCCTGTCCACAGTGCACAGCTTCAGTACCCTAGCATGGTGTATGTACTTGGAGCAGGCGCGGGATGGCATAGCAGGCAGTAACGTCACCGTCAATAGGGACCAGCAACCTGGTGCGCCAAGCGGTACCCGCGCCAGATGTACTGCGGGCAGGGCTGACAGATGATGAGGAGCCCGAATGCAGGGCTGCTGCAACCAGGTGTTGTTCCAGAGTGGTGCTGCACGCGACAGAGAGGGCTGTTATTCGCACCCTGGCCCATGACGTAGATCACTGCCTCCGTTAAGCCTGCCCCCGCTGTCCATTTTGGGGCATGTGATTGATGCCCTGTTAACGACTGCAGCAAGCATGGGGTCTATGCGTGCCCAGCCCAGCAAGGCCAGCAAACCCAGGTTGCTGGCCTCCCTGGGCGCGTGGTTGTTTGTTGCCGGCCTGCTCTTCCTTCACCGCACTACCCGTGGCGTGGCCAAGTGCACGCCCGGACCTGATGGACTGCCCCAGCGTGCCGCTCTTGGTGGCGCCAGGGTTGCCTCCGCTGGTGGCGCCGCGAGCAGCAAGACCCTCTCGCGCGACGAGATTGAGTTGCTGATCCGGCAACCCGCAGCACTGCACGGGGTGGTGCAGAAGGGCGGCTTGCCCGCCAACTATAGCTTTGTGATGGCACACCTCACTGACACCAACCCTGACGCACGGGAGGAGGGACTGCCCGCCAGGATGGGCCCCGCGCTCATGCGCTGGTTTGCGTATGCCTACAGGTGATGAACAGCAGACTGAAGCTGGCGCAGACGGCTTGTGATTGTTGTTGGTACTTGCATGCCCAGGGGGGTCTGCATGTAGAAAGGGGCAGTTGCAGCCTGCAACATCGGCTCATTGCGATGGTTGGCATTGGCGGTTGGGGGCACTGGGGGCAGCTGGCGCAGACAGCTGGGCGATTTCCATTATGAACCAGCTGTGTGCAGTGCTGTCTGTCTTTGGTTGCAGCCAGACAACCTCACCAAGGCCCACTTGCCGTGTGTTGTGCTGTCACGGCATCTGGTGGCCCTTGCCCCTGCCATTGTCCCTCCCCCACTGCTGCCATAGTCCGCCCCTCATGCAGTTTCAACCGCTCCGCCGGGCAGAGCAACTACAACCTGCAGTCCCCTGTGCCTGCCTGCCACTTCTGGGCGGATCACCGCTACCGCATCTTGTATGTCCGCAACTTCAAGACGGCTGGCACCTCCATCACTGTCACACTTGGCCAGAAGGAGCTGCCCATGTACTGCAAGTGAGGATTGGAGGGCGGGGGGGAGA